>VZTL01049594.1:0-11882 GCA_013400535.1 Scopus umbretta | reverse complement strand
TGCGGGGGGGCTGGGGCCGGGGGGACCGGGGTTGAGGGGCCGCTCGCGGAGGGAGGGCCTGACCGGTGTTCTCCCCGCGCTCCGCACCCGCCCAGGGACGCGTCCGAACGAAGACGGTGAAGAAGGCCGCCCGGGTGATCATCGAGAAGTACTACACCCGCCTGGGGAACGACTTCCACACCAACAAGAGGGTGTGCGAGGAGATCGCCATCATCCCCAGCAAGAAGCTGCGCAACAAGATCGCGGGGTGAGGGGCGGGGGCCCGGGCCCGCTGCGTGGGGTTTGGACACGGGGGGGCATTCCCGGCGCAACCTGCATTCGAAAGTGATCGCGGTCTTTCCCGTGGCCTGGTCATCGATAGTGCAGGGAGAGGAACGCCGAGAGCTTTCCCGTGTTTGGGGGGGTCCGTCCCCTCCCTCCCAAACCCTGTTGCTGTCGGACAGTTCTCCGTCCCTGACGTTCCCTGGCGGTGGTGGGACGTTGGTGGGTGGGACAACGGCGGGGTCGGTGGTGGGGGCTTCATCTCCTCAGCCTACCTTGATTTTGGGAGCGCGAGGGTGCAGGAGGGAAACGTGGGCTCTGGGAGTGTCAGGGAGTCCTGGATGGTCCTGTGTCCCCCGCAGGTATGTCACCCACCTGATGAAGCGTATTCAGAGGGGACCTGTCCGAGGCATCTCCATCAAACTGCAGGAGGAGGAGAGGGAGAGGAGGGACAACTACGTCCCCGAGGTGAGGCTCTGCCTGCGCTCGAGTGCCTGCTTTGGTGTCTGTCAGTCCTACCTTAAGGTGTCTTCTCCATTAGTGGCTTCAGATTTCTTTAAACTGAAACCTCAGACAGGAGGAGCAGAGGAGGGTTTGGGTCAAGGAGGGCTGAGGCAGATTTTGGCCTCGTGTTGGGGCGCTCCCTCCAAAACTGCTGCCTGGGGTGGGAGAAGCAGCTGACTTCTTCCGTTTGGAATCTGCTGCCAATTGGTAAATGATCTCTCTCCTCAATTTCCTAACTTAAAATTAGGAAAAATATAACTCGTTGGGATGCAGGAGGATATTTCAGAGTGGCTTGAAACCTGCTGTTTGATGTTGCTGAAGAGCAGGAATTGGTGAAACCCCCCTCTGATCTTGAACCTGCATTCGCAAGGGGTTGAGGTCTCACCTGTGACACGGTCGTTGCTAGTGCGGGGAGAGGAACTCTGACAGCGTTTCGCATGTTCAGTGGGTTCGATCCCATCCCTCCCAAACCCTGTGGCCTCCTGTGCTGCACAACAATGCTCGGTTCTGTTACCTCTGCTCTCCCAAATAGTTGGTGCTGGGGTTTGGTTACGTGGAAGATTATTTTGGCAATGATCTGGGAGGAACAGGTACAATGGAGGGATGTCACGGTAGCTGCGGCAGTGCAGTAAGGTGGGCTGGTGCTGTCCCCCTCAACTGGAGATCTGCCTCAGGAGTACCTCCCCTGCTTTGCCGCCTTGGTTTCGTAGCCCACAGTGAGGTGACGCAGCTCCCCACAAGAGACTGGGGCTCAGTTTGACTCCCTCGTTCCTGACAGCTAGAAATGACACGTGAAACACCAGCAGCTCCTTGAAACCTTCCAGCTGCCTTTCAAAGGCAGAATGAGGTGGCGTTGGTGGGAGAGGACGCTCCTGGAGGGACCCCGAGCAGGGAAGGAGCATCCATGCTGTAGCTGTCTATGCAGCGTTAGCTGAACCCGTGGTATTCACAGTTTCTTACAAAAGTACTGGTGTGGCGTAGCCTTTTGGGGAAGGAAGCATGCAAAGATCGAGGTTTGGGGTGCAGAGAGGGTTGGAGGAGATTGCTCTGGGCTTAAAGAGCAGGAGACCTCAGGTCCTGGCGGTGGGACTGCCCAGGTGGTCACTTGGCATTGCTCTCTGGCACCATGGTGGTTAGGCTCTGGCCTTGGGGGCCCGCATTGCAGGCCCAGTGTGAATGTCGGTGGTGACCACCGGGACCAGTGCAGTTGTGGACCTGACCCTGGCTCCCGTCGGCAGCATTGGCCTGGAGCTGGTTAGGCTTCAGCTTTCCAAAGACTTGCCATAAGAAGCTCTGCTCCTGGTGGCCTCTCAGTGTTTTGGCAGGAGAGCTGGACTTCATCGAGGTCCTTCTGGCTCATTTTGTTGCTGGAACCCTTTCCCACAATGGGCAGTGAGATCTTAATTTGCAGCGGGACAGGACCGGAGCGGGTGTGTGGGGACCCTCCAATGGCAGCAGGGACATGGCTGCGGAGCCTCATTAAACTGTGCCTGTCTCTCCTCCGTCCCCAGGTCTCTGCCCTCGACCAGGAGATCATCGAAGTGGACCCAGACACCAAGGAAATGCTGAAGCTCCTGGTGAGTGGCCCCAGCTGTCCCACTGCCCGGGGTAACCCTCCTGGGCTGGTGGCATGTCTGCAGCAGTGATCCCGGTGCCCTGAGGGGCTTGATGGTGTCAGCTGAAGTCTTCAACACTGGACACATGGTGGGGGGTCCCTCTGCCCTGGGACCTGCAGGCAGATTAATTCTTGTACGCTCTTGGGAGGGGAGAGGCAGGATGACTTTGCCCAGGACCCCGCTAGCAGGGCGGGTGTGCTCCTTGCCCTCCCCTTCTCCTGCAGCACCCTAGGGTGCTGACCCAAGAACCTCCTCATCAGCTCTCACTGGGTGGAGGGCTCATCCATAAAAAGACCAGATTCCACCCACCGATGAGCTGATCTCTGGAGCAGGGGGAGTCATTGCTCCTTCCTGGAGATGTGAATCCACCTTTCGTGCTACCACAGCACCCTCACGCTTCCCACTTCTCCAGGGAGGAAACTGCCTCCGCCCTTGGCAGGGTCAGGCGTGGGTGGTGGGCAGGGGCTGTGTGACTGATCCCAATCCTGTGCTGTTTTCCAGGACTTCGGCAGCCTGTCCAACCTGCAGGTGACGCAGCCCACGGTGGGGATGAACTTCAAAACGCCCCGAGGAGCTCTCTGAGTCAGTCGCTGTGTGTCACTTTTCCAATAAACGTGAGGAAACCATCTCAGCCTGCCTGGTCTTTGGAAGCCTGCGTCCCCAGGGATGAGGAGGGAGGGCTGGTTCCTCGGGGTGCCGTGTCCCAGATACAGGTGTCGGAGGGTGAGGAGGACTCAATACCTTCACGATTGCTGGCATCTTTTTGGGTTCTTTCCTGGCTGTTTGGGGTATGAGGTGCAAAGCTGTTATTTTCCAGGCTCTGCTGTGTTATGCAGCCAGGAGAGGACAACCGCAGTGGCTCCTCAGAGTTTGCTGGAGCTCCACGCCCTCGGCGCCTCCCAGGTTTGCCTGTGCCTCCTCTGAGTGGATAGCTCGGGGCGGGGTCATGCTGTGCCAGAATAAAAGTTGCTTTTTATAACTGTGTTGGTCACTTTTAAATACTTAAATGAAAGGAAAAAGTCTTGTCGCTGGTTTTCTTAGTATGAGGGGAGTGAACTGGGATGAGCTGAGTTTTATGTCTGGGGTGGAAGCTCCCCTGTGGAGACGGGCCCTGGTGAGGCTTGTGCTGTTCTCCCCCAGCGAGGTGCTCCGTCCAACAATTTCCCCAAGGTGCAGCAGAGGTGTGAGAGTTTAGGGGCTCGCCCCTGCCCCCCGAAACTGTCCTGCTATGCGGAGGCTCTCCTCTGGAGGCAGAGGAGACCTGCAGGTCTCAGCGTGGGCTGTTGGCATCATCCAGCACCAAGACCTGTGGGCAGGGTGCCCTTGGCGAGGGCAGGCAGTGCTCCTGGGCACCCCAGCTGGACAAGGGTCTCTGAGTTTTACTTCCCTGCCTGTGTGACCAGCCCCGGTACGATGTGGGTTTTGCTTAGGAGAAGCCTGGAGCCCTGTGCTCAAAACCTCTGCAAACCCACAGAGCTCCCCACGTGCCTGGCAGATCCTGGGCCAGCCCCTGCCTGTCCTGCCAGCCTCATGACAGCAGTAGGTCCCACTGGTGAGCGTGTACCACGGGTGGGTGCAGCTGTGCCATGGGGTGATTTCTCCCCTCTCCCTGCGAGGAGACCTCAGTGTTTCCCTCCAAGGAGAACTACTGTTCTCAGCCGTATCTTGGATCCCCTGGTACAAATAAAAAGACAAAGGATTTGTGTTTTGGGGAGAAATGTCTTTAAGTTTGCTGTGGAATTTGTTTTAAATAGTTATTTAAAGAAGAAAATGTTTACAGTAAATTTAGCCAGGTATTTGAATATATATTGAACACGCTGAGCTAGTCAGAATAAGCCAAGCAGGGATAATTTATAAATCCCCTAAGTACCACAGAGATTGAACAGAATTTGCAGCTCAATACCACCAATGTCTTCACAGTTTAACTAAAACACAGAGAGAACGCAGACGGACGGGTGAAATAACCATCAATCTGCAGAAGAGAGCGAGCAAGGAGGCATCCCAACGTCTTAACTATAGGATTGAATTTCCAAACATGACCAATACCTCCCTGGCAGTGAAGTTTTTGATGCAAACAGACACCTATTACTTACAATTTCCTCTTCGTTTTAGTCTTCGTGTCAGAGTAAATGTTAATTTCGTTCTGAATCCAGTACACTGTGTAACCTGAGGTGCCGGGAATGAAATCGCAGAGCTCTCCGACGTATTTCTTCATGTCGTGAGCAGAGGTGTAGCCTGCGAAGGGAAAGTGCAGGTCTTACCGGAGGAGCTGCCCTCTTCTCTGATGAAACAAGGACAGTAGAAAATGCAAAGCGCAGAGAAAGGAGCGATTCCAGTTGCACCCCCAGTGTTCCTGCTGCAGTAAGTACCAGGAGGAAGCAGGGAGCACACGGGGGGCCCTGCTTCATCCGCAGTCATTTTCAGGCATATTTTCCATTCCTTAAAAGTCTACCGGTGCCGAACGTTACCTGTCACCATGTTATTCATTGGGTATTCCTGGAGGGTACGGTATGGAAATTCCTTCTGGGCGGGTGCTCTGGAGCTTGTTTCTTCTTCGCTGCTGTATCAGGGCGGGGGGAAATCTGTGCGTTACTTCCTACGCATTGGGGATCTCTCGAAATTTGGGGGTGCGTCCAAATCCTAACACCAAGGGCAGGAAAATACCTTTCGGCCAGGTCTAGTGCATCGTCCTCTGCTTCTTCCTCACAGCCTTTTCTTGCCGCCTCTGGTTCATCCATCAGATTTTCACTGGGCTGCAAGTATCAATGCAGAGTTGAGTTAAAATTTGCCCTGGGTACCCTGCAGAACACTAGAGATGTGGTCTGAGAGCATGGTATTTTTAGGACTTGTGATTTCAAGCATGATTTAAATACAATTTTAAATCTAATCACATTTTCGCTTCAAAAGCACTGAGAAGTTGCTTTGAGAAAAAAGCGGGCAGTGTCTCAGAGCTACACAGGGAAGGAAAACGCTGCACGAAAGGGCTGAGCTCAGACCTCGGTGATCAGCATCCCCGGAAGGATGTGCGAGGGAGACTGGACATCTGTTTGAGTGAGGGAGAAAATCCCACCTGTGCATCCCATACTCAGTCTGGTGCCATTTCCCCCTGGGACGTCACACTGGGAGGAACACACATAGCGCAGCAAGCACAAGAAGGTTTGATCCCATATTTGGGCTGAGGGTCTGGGATGAAAACCAGGGTCCCTGAAGTTCATAAAACCAGTATTTTTTTAAGCTACACCTCCTGTAGTATAAATTTCTCATCTTACCTGTTCTGCAAGTAAATCATCCGCCTGCTCCCAAATAAAGCTACCGATTTTCCTTCTGATTTCTGCCATGAACAAAAGTTAAATGACTGTGAGAGCATCAAATAATGAGACTGTGCAGCAGTCGCTGCCTGTGCAAGACCCTGCCTCCTGCAGGTGCTAGCCAACACAGCCGGGAGCCCTGGCAGGAGCTCACTGCACGGCACTGCTCACTAATGCAATATGAAAGATGGAGCATTAGTTCTTCTGTCCCTGGGGAGGAAGAATCGCTCCCAGCAGAAGGAAATTCCCTCCATCTACAGCAGAAATACCTGGAGGTTCTTGTTTATACCCCCAAAAGCCTGTGCTCACGGGGGAACCCCCAGGGGAGCCAAACCCTGATGTTTGGTTTTTTTTTTCCCTGACCTTCTTGCAGGCAGGCGGGTGGCAGGACAAAGTGGCCCAGAACCACCGACGGCTTTGCTCCTGTGCTGGTGCTTGCCCATGCAGAGAGGTAACGGGAGTGAAAGACCGTAGCTCTGCCCTCCAAGTAATCGAGGCTCTCGTGTATGCTGGAAGAGAAAAAGACAGCTGGTTTCCAAAGGTAAGCCTGAAAAGAACCCAAACCAAAAAAAAAGTTTGAAGGGATATTGTCATTAAAACTGACCTGCTCTGACATTTTTGCCAAAAGCACCTAGTTTTCTGTAATTTTCTAACTATGAGACTCTACCAGCAACATCCCATTATGGTCCCAGCTGCCAGCACCTCCTAAAAGCAGCCTGGAGGAGGGACACCAGAGACCAGGTAAACACATATTTTTAGAGACTAAATGGCATGGCTCCACAACCTGCTCTCACGACGAGACCAGTTCTTCAGGGAGGGGGGAAAATGTGATTTTTATTTATTTATTCTTAACTCCACTGGTCCCTGCTCAGGCTCACAGCATGGTCCCCAAACAGCAGCAGCGCTACAGCTGAGCGAGGAAGGGTACGTGGAGGATGCTTAAGCACTCACTGTCCTCCTTAGAGGGGAATTAAATATTGTTTGGTGGGTTTAAGGGTATGGATAATTATTACATTTTTCCAATAAATAATCTGAATATATACATTGAATATATATATATAATTATATATAATTCCCCCTGGGGGAACAACCCAGTCTGGGGGATGCTGTGGCAGAAGGAAGGTTGTTACTCTGGGTTTCTCGGGATTCCCCTCCCAAAGCTGGCACAGATGCCTGGAGGATTACAAAGATCTAAACCAGTTTTAAGGAATCATGTGTTAAAGAAGCTACTTAGTCCAGCCTAGCAAAGCCTGCTGCAGAGCACGGCAAGAAAACATTGCAATTCCTTTTCACGTAAATAAATTTGCATGATACATGTAAATATTCACTGGGTGGAGGAAAATGCTCAATAGCCTTTCCTTATATTTGTACAAAGATTGTTGAGCACTCTGATTTTTTTTTTATATTAAGCAAGCAGAAGGAAAGTAGCAATTCATTCCTTTTCCAGCCATTTTTACCCCCACATTTGCTTTCAGAGTTAACTCATGCTGCCTTTTTTGCACCTTGTTCCTTCCTTGGGGATGGTGTCATCTCTATTTTAGACCCTGAGTTTTCCAGTAGATCGATTCAATGGTAGCAAGAAAACCAGTACAATTAGTTTAATTTACATTGGAGTTAAGCCAGCATAAGGCGTTGATGGTTTTTACAGACGTTTTCTGTTTTACCTAGGTACGGTTTAGCGTGGGTGTGAGTTTTCAGACCCCCACTAAGCAGTTAAAGTCCGGCAGACCTGTATCAGGCACTTTAGAAACACCACCCTGGCTTTTAAAAGGATGTTGGCATCCATTAACTACTTTACTTCAAATGCATTAAAACCGTTACCTATACTTTCATTTATCTTTTGCTCTCTACATCCAACCATCGGTGCAACCGTGACCCTCCAGCATGCTGTGTTCACATGGCAGACATCACATGGAGAGGGCTCAACGTGAGTGTGAAATGGGGCCAAATGCATCTCCCAAGCAAGGAGAGTGCTGCTGGCATGGAGGTGACACGGGAGGGACAGCCAGGAGACACAGCCCACCTGCGGGTGTCTGGGTGGGTGGCATCGCTGCTGAAGAGGTAGTCGGCATCCCGTCGGTGGGCCAGCGCCCCACCACCGGCCGCTGCAGGGAGAAGAGGGAATGAGGAGGAAGGTGGATGCCCCAACATGTCCCCACAACTGCCCAGCTGGTTGTGGGGCCACAGGGCCAGGCCACGAAGTGGGAGCTGTGATGGGTCCCATTGAGGGCTCTTCCGGACTTTTCCTCAGTGTGCAGCCACCGTGGCCTGCCCAAGCACTGGGGGACCTGCCAAACCCATTCTCTGCCCCAGCCTGGGGGGCTTAGCCCTGCTCTGACCCACTGAGGGGTGATGGGGCCGTGCCACCATTGCTCCCCCAGTGAAGGGTGACGGGGCTGTGCTCCCACAGCTCTACCCCACCAAGGGGCGGCGGGGCTGTGCTGCCCGTGCTCTGGCCCACTGTGGGCTGAGAGGACCGTGCCCCCACCGGTCTGCCCCACCGAGGGGACGTGCCAGCTCCGTGCCCCATTGCTCATCCCCGGGGCGCCGCCGGGACCCCTCACCCCACAGCTCCCGCGGGCCCGGGCTGACGCTCTGCGAGAACCAGGCGCGGCGGCCCCGGAACATCGCGGCGGGAAGCGGCGGCGGCGGCAGGAGGAGGAGCCCTGACGGCGGCAGCGGGAACCTGAGGTGCGGCGGCGGGAGGACGCCGAGGGGCGGCGGAGCGAGCTCCGCGGGGCGGCGGCGGCGGGAAGACAGAGAGGGGCGGAGGCGGCGGGAACCTGAGGGGCGGCGGGCGCTGAGAAGAGGCGCGCTGCCCCGAGGGGCGGCCGCCGCTTCCAGGGCTGGCCGCCCCCCTCCCCCCCCGGAGCGTTCAGGCAGCGGCAAGCGAAGCCATACAGGTTGCAAACTGCCCCTAACGAGGGCTCCCGGGCCCCGCTGCCGCCTCCCTGTGCCTGTCTGCATTCAGCTGAGTGCCCAAAATGGCTGCGGGTGACCCACGCCTATGCACAGCTGGGCCAGAAGTAGGGCTGCCCCGGCTGCCCTGGGATTTGAACACTGGCGGCCGGGGTGTGTTGATGCTCAACCTCCTCTGGAAACCTTCCACGGCTT
Organism: Scopus umbretta; assembly: GCA_013400535.1. NCBI lineage: Eukaryota > Metazoa > Chordata > Aves > Pelecaniformes > Scopidae > Scopus > Scopus umbretta. The sequence goes on along the minus strand of VZTL01049594.1, from coordinate 3,079 downwards.
TGACCAACTTGTGGTCCCCCTGGAGAGGGGACAGGACGAGCTGAGATGGCATCTGTGGCTGACTTGCCCAGGAGAAGGCAGTGGCAGAGCTGAGCAGCATCTGACAGCCTTGGTCCTCTCTACTCCTGCTGTCACGCTGCGCCATCTTCTGAATCTCTGCCAACTTCTGCAGAAAGGTGAGGCAAAAGCCTTCACACTGTTGACCTCCTCACTCCTTTCCTCTGTCCCATGGGGGGAACGAGCTGCCCTGGAGATAGTCTGTATTCATGTTCTCTGTAGGTGGTGGCAAAAGAGGAGGTAGAGAGAAGACGATCGTGTCTCCTTGCCTGAATTTCATGTCCTCCCTTGCTGTCTGCTGGATTGGAGTCCAGAGCTACCTGCCAGACCCCATCCCCTTCAGACAGTGTGTGCTTTGTGCTGCAGAGGGAATAAACCATCCCGCCAGGCAGTTTGTGATTGCCATTTGGGGCAAGCCCAATAGGCGCGACACAATGGGTGAGATACAGCCATGCGAGTGCTCAGCCTAGTCTCCTCCACATTCAGATTTTCTGCATGTCCCAGGAGACGGATGTCCTAGTGCACATACCTAAGCAAAGCTGAATATGCCCCAAATGGTCAAGTTAGGTGTCAGCAGTACTGAAAAGTAATGCAGAAACCCCAGTCTTTGATTCTGACTCATTTTTCAGCAAGTTTTGACACAAGCTGAAGAATGACTTCTCACCTGCCTTCCCATGAAGGGCTTGGTAACAGTGTCAAATTAAAGGAGGAAAAGGTAAGGAGAGGTGTTAGGCCACAGTGTAACTGCTGTGTGGTGCAGATAAGCCTAGTTCAGTTGAGCTGAAATGGGCCAGCCTGTGTCAAGCAGCCAGGGCTGGCCGCTGGCCTGGGGCTGTGCAGCCTTTCTCTTGCAGACACTGTATGAATGTTTTGGCAAAAACATGCTCTGGATAGTCACCTTTACCTAGCTTGCTGTTGTTTGCGTGCTGGAGAGGGAGCAGATGGCAAACACATAGCCACAGAGCTGGATCTGCTGTGGCAGAGCTGGAACTGGATGTGCAGTAGCATGTCTTTTGCTTGGTTCCACTTTTCTGGGAGGACATCTGTATTCGACTGTGTGTCTTGAATGATTTTTTCCCTCCTCTTACACCCCATTCCTTCAGCTTTTTTACCCTACGATGCAGGAACTGGTGAAGCTTTAAAAACTCCAGAGAGATGTGACATTAAATAAGTTGGTCTTCAAAACTGTTCTCCCAAATTGTTCTCCGGAGAGTTGTTCTCCCCAAAACACTCGTATTTGGTTGACTTGGGAAATAGTTTGCTGGCAGCAAAATTGCTCATAACACATAAAGCACAAATGAGGCTTATCTCAATGCTTCAAACTTGCCAGGATAGCCCTCAACAACTCCATCCCCTGGGAACTTTTGCTGAAAAGTCAGCAGCGGCAGTGCAACTACACCCCTGGTACCTTTGGATCCCCCAAGCTGGACCTGCAAGGATAAAATAGAGGAGGTTGTTCAGATATGGTCCCAAAATTCAGATGTTAATTAAGATTAGCCAGCCTCTGGGATTAGAATTCATCTGTCTCCCCCGAGGGGAGATTTTTGAGTAAGCTGTCAAAATATTTCCTAAGTATGACCACAGAAAGCCCACAGATGCAATCAGGGCAAAGACTTCCCTAGTGCGGGAAGGTGTTGAAGTAAGTTTCCTCTGGAGATGTGGTTGACTCATATTGCCTGTGCCACAGCATCTGCAGCTTTCTGCAGTTGACTCCACTCATGTCCTAATTAGGATAAGTTTTTCCTGTTGGTGTGATGCTCTTGACAATAGTAAAGGCAAAGGTGAGATGGTGGTAGGCACTTTGGTGGCTCCCTGTGATCCAGAAGAGGAAGCCAGGATGTGGTCTATGACTTGAGCCACCTTGGGCTCTCACAGCAGGCTGCACTGCTCTGCTGGGATCTCTGGAGGAGAAGCCCAAACCTTTTTCTCCCTACCAGACCATATTCTAGCACAGAAGGACTAGTGCTGGGGCTGGTGCAGTCCCTGGCTGGGCTCCAGAGCATGGCTGTTGTTGCGGACTGAGCTTTGTGGTGGCTCCAGTGAGTCCTGCCATCCCACGCTGGGTGACAAGCACTTTGCGTGACCACCCAGCCATGACATCCCCACCTCTCCTGGTTTCAGTGCCTCTCTGGTGAGTGCAAAGTCCCCATAACTGTTCCCTTCACCCCAGCAAAGTATCACTCGTAGCAAAGAATTTGTCTTAGGGGTAAATGTCTTTTTAAGCAAAGCCAGAGGTTTGCACAGGACCTTTTAGTAAAAGCTAAAAAACAATTTTTACTATTTTTCTTGTACATCATAGAAAACATGGTTTTAATGGAAAAAAGCTATGAAACAAGCCAAGATCCCTCAAAATGCCAGGTGGGTGTTCTGTAACACCAGTCACAGCAAATCTTAATAAACCCAAGAAGAGACATGCAATAGATCACACCACTAGGTTGCCAGGAATCTTTGTTCACATATGTGAGATCTTCCTCGATCCAACAGTCACCATCTTTGTAAAGCCAAAGCAGGCTGCCAGATTCCACCAAGTAGTGCCATCAAACCCCTGAGGTGTGGCAGAAGACCAGCCCCCAGAAGGGCTTCTCTGTGGGGTCAGCTGCTTGTGGAAGAGAAAGTCATTGACACACACACACACATCTGCTTCCTCTTAGCCCAGCTTTACACCACCACCCCCCCCCAAGAAGTATCAGCTGGACCTCTCCCCCTTGAAGCAGACACCACATCCTGCCCATCACTCCTTTTCCTCTCACAGAGCTTTAGGATCAGACCCAGCATCTCAAATGTCACTTTGTCCCCTTTTTTTAACCTTGTGCTATGCCTTCAGAGCAACTCAGGAGCCTGTGGCCAGGCATATCCTGTGTAAACTTTTTATTTTTTTAAAAACAGAAAATCATTCCTGCACTTTCTCAGCAGGATAAAGAAGTGCAGCTGAGCATGGTGCCACCACCTCCCAGACCCACCCACAACCCACCAGAGCCCATGAAATCAGCTTGGGTTATCATGCAACTCCGAAAAAAAAAAA
>VZTL01049593.1:16425-34432 GCA_013400535.1 Scopus umbretta | reverse complement strand
TTGAGAGAGGTTAGCACTGTGTTTCAGCTGTGGACATCTATTTAAGAAAGCCAACCCTAATGTGCCCCAGACACTTGTACTGTGACTTCCTATTTAAACCTTATCAGCTTTACCAGGATCCAAAATAGAAGACACCAGCTTCACTGACACGGGTGCCTTAGCACTCCGTGGTGTTGAGCTGTGACTCCATCACTGCCGAGGGGTCAGGCAGCAAGACCGAGTTTTCCAGTGAGCAAATCTAGATGGACTGCCTACACCACTACCACAGATTCACTGGCATCTGCTTTCCTCCTCTGGCTTTCCAGTTCTCAAATACTTATCAAATTAAAGGTCAGTAGTAGAATGCTCTGTGTCTAGAACAAAGAAAGAAAAGCACATCATTGAACATGCATCCAGAGCTAAGGAGAGCTAATTCCCTCTTAATTAACACCTCACCACTCTCTCCCCTCATCAAAAAAGCATCAAGGAACTGACGTCCTGCTCTTGCCAATTCTTATTAAATTATCTGGAAGCTCATACCAGATTATCACAGTGGCTCCATCTGGTCATATAAACCGCTCTCTCCAAGTCCTTGCCCTCTGGATAACTTGTCTGTTCCTACTGTGAGAGGGGAGGCAGGCCATCTCACACAGCAATGGTACGGTGCCTAGTGGAATGGTTTCCAGCACCAGTGTACCCTAATAAACACCCATGGTCCTAACTCCCTGGCACCTGGCACTGGCTACCAGGGTGAGCTATCAAACCCTACCCAGCACCGCAAAATGCAAGCAGAGCCATGTGTGACCCACACTTCTTCAAGTCCTTTTCAGCATGAATCTTAGCACTGGGGAGTCTCATTGAGGAAACAGCTATTCATAGTTGTTACTACTTTCCTTTTATAAAATGCCAGCATAGAACTATGCATGCATAGTAGTTATAAAGGCAAAAAAACCCCACAGATGGATACTCCGTATCAGCAGGGGGAATACTACTGCACTCAGGCAAGAAGACTGCCCCCAAGATCACAGGAGACAAGACACGGTTGGGATCATCTAAACCCAGGTATCTTCTCTGAGCTTGAACTGCAAGCTGGTACACAAGCCATGATCTCATCCAACTGAGAGGGAGTGACAGTGGCAGAAGGAAGGCCAGTGACAGGGAAGGTTTGCTCTGCACCTTTCTAGTTCCCACTAGACTAGATTTTCTAGTCTTCTCTTGTAGAGCAGAGATTAAAAGATGTATCCCAAATCACGTTACAGTTATATGAAGAAATCCTGACTGTTCCTGGTGCCCTCTGTAAGCACTTTAACTCTTCTAGTAGTAACAGTAAAATAACCCTTAGAACTGCAGAGTGGTGTTTGCTTTTCACACTGCACTTCAGTAAAGATTATTCATTGTCAAGATTAATACTAACCAAACCAGACTATTTAGCTGTAAATTAGAAAAAATGGTCATTATCTGCAAAGGGCTTTGTAACTTCTTCCTACGTGTCCTTTGTCACATACAGCTTGAGCTGCTACGTGCCTGTCTCTGTGAGCATGGGGATAGCCAGCAAAATCCCCACGGCTGGCTGCTGCACAGGCATGGGAATGCAGGAAAACTCTGTACCTCCTGATGAGTTAGTTAAAAAAATAAACCTAGGTGAACTGTGATTTCAGTTTTTGTGATGCATTATATTATTCCTGGCTAAAAAATTAATTTTTTTTTTCACTAATTACCCCAAAACTGGTTACTTTGAGATTTTATATCAAAATAATGAAGCTGAGAAACACTTTACTATTAGTCTTTCTAACTAATTAAATGCAGTAGAAATCCTACTTACATTGGAAAATTGGCCAATAAATTAAACAGAAGAAGCTGCCAAAACTATATTTACCTTTAAAAGAAATTAATCGGTCATACACACTGCAAAAAGTGCTGGGAGCTTATATTCTCTCTTCATAGCTTGTATCTTCAGTCTGCAACATCAGGTATGAAGAAAAAAACCAACTCCTCTGCCCTCTGTCCCCCTCCCAGCTTTCATCGTTATTTATTAAAACAGTATAAGCAGAACCACAATAAATACTGTTGCACTTGCTTAGATTCTATTTGATAGGACAAGAGGAAATGGCCTCAAGTTGCATCAGGGGAGGTTTAGATTGGGTATTAGGAAAAATTTCTTTACTGAAAGAGTGGTTAAACATTGGAACAGGCTGCCCAGGGAGGTGATGGAGTCACCATCCCTGGAGGTGTTCAAAAAACACATAGATGTGGCACTTCGGGACATGGTTTAGTAGGCATGGTGGTGTTAGGTTCACAGTTGGACTAGCTGATCTCAGAGGTCTTTTCCAACCTAAATGACACTATGATTCTATTGAAAGGATCTGGAAGATAAAAATTATTCAAAACACTAAAGACAAATCTACACAGAAATCTGTTAGAGTCTCTCCAGCCCAAATGCAGAAACACACATGAATTAATTTTTTTCATAAATTTTTGAAGAACTGGATTCCAGTTACATTTCATGGTCTCTCATTCCCATCTTTGCTGGATATGGACCCAAGCCAAGAGTGTAGGTCCAGTAAGTCCTCACCTGTAGTGACAGCAAGTCCAAATTCCAAATCTACCAGATTATCATCAGACCATGCAAGAGGATAGCTTGAATGAGTTTTTCAGTCAAGCTGGGTAGCTTTCACAATGGGATATAAATGCCTATGAAACTGGGATTAACAAATCATGATGATGATGAATAACATCAAATCAGCAGCCATTTTGCCTCATTAAATCTCTTCTCTCCAAACCCAGACAGGAAACATAGGTAAGGAGGTCTCGAAAACATAAATATAAGCTAGTTTTGAGTAAGAGGAAAAAAAACAGATGAAAATGCATAATTATATGAAGGAAAATATTTTCTAAATTGTCGGTGATTTGACAAATGAGTTTGACAATTTCTCTTCAAATTTTTCACCCTCTTCCTCTCCTATTTTAAGAGTAATCTAGAAATCTCAGAAAGAAATTTTAGAAATTTGTAGAAAGCTCACTTTTCATCTCAAGTCTGTAGGAAAATGGGTTTTCATTTAATATTTTTGTGACTTCTTTATTTTTACAAAAAAATGCCAAATATTCACTTCCTGTGTTAGTTACTGGCATTTGAAGTCCATCTGTGAATTGGTGTCTAGGAATGTATGAGAGGAGAAATTTGCCCTGAAGAAGTTCAGCTGAAGTGTACAAAACCAGAGATTAATTTAAAGCTCTGAGATGAGTATTCTGGAAGCTATATGTTTTGATATGATGAGACTATAATGCCACAAAATATGATAAATGGATTTGTTTGCTCTGTCATGGACCTTCTAATTTGTCAAAGCTGATTTGTAAAACCACTTTGTATGTGGCCAAATTAATTTCTTCCAATTACATTAGAAAAGCACAAGTGAGAGCTGCACTGAAATAATACATTCCCTTAAAGTGACAAATTAAACTTTCTGACTGAAACTCACAACTCTCAGGGAAAAAAAAAAGGAAATTGTAAGGAGTGAATGATAACTGCAGCAGCGCTTAGCAAGGATGAACAAGTTCCAGTGGGAAAATAAAGGAATGCTTCCTTTTCTAAAAAGAAACTAAATTGGAGTAATTTGCTTTGATTTTGATGGGAAATTACTGTATGCTTTGAAAACCTGGGACCTAATAGACTGCTATTCGACCGGAACTGCAATGATCTGAATGAGAGGAGAGAGGTGTATGTGAGAAGAGGAGACGGGCAGAAAAGGTCATACACGACAAAGCACAGACAGAGTCGCCCCCAGTGATGTAAAAAGGAAACAGACAGCTGAGGTTCAAACCGGTTACCCGCTGGATTTCATGGCTCTTGTTTAGAACACTTTGTAAAGATTATTTATTTAGTGTTAATTAAAAAATTCAGCTCTAAGGAAAAAAAAAAAAAGCAGATGNNAAGGAAAAAAAAAAAAGCAGATGTAAAACTAATGTCTCTATTGAGATTGAAGTGGCCCATTTGGAATTTCAAAGGCAGGAAATTCATGAAAACTATCATGCAGTGGAACTGTCAAGCATTCAGTAACATCAGCTACTTAAGGAAAATGCTCAGTATCTCAGAGGCAGTCTGCCACTGACGGCTACTCACATTTAATGGTAACTTATTCAACAAATCATGTCCATGCACTCAACTGGACTACCCAGTACGTGAGGTACTGAAATTGTTCCCTTTTATTGAAAATGATCCCTTTACTAACACAATAGACTACTAAGTGTTATAACTAAGTACATGCTGTAGTATGGAGTATACACTACACACTCAAAAGACAAAATGGTTGCCAAGCTTAATATCTATGTGTTTGGTTTTTTTTTTTTTAAATTTAGAAAAGAACAGCAAACAAGCAATAATGAATAGGACTATCACACCAAATGGTTATTTTTATAAATAAACTATCAACTTGATCCATTCTGACAACTATGAATTACTGCTGGTTGTTCAGTGTGGCCTACAGCTCCTCAGTTCACAGAAACGAAGCAGGACTGAATTCTGCCTCAGAGCCAAAGAGCAGGATGAAACCTTATGTTAGTTTTGCTTTTTCCTCTATAATTAGCTATAATAATTCTATCGCCATTGTTGCCACTCTGGTCTGACCAGCTCACCTTATTTTAGTATATTTCTCTTTCTAGCTCGCCTTTGGTTAAGGATGTCATTCTGCCCCCTGTTAAACAGAGGGATGGGCCAAGAAAAAAAGTGGTTTGTCCTGTATTTGTTACTTGTGCTGTATCTCAAGGCACAGCATGATCCAGAATATATTAAATGTGCTGTCAGATGCAAGATGCTAATGGCACCTCTTCTCCTCAGTGCAAGACTCTTACTTTTGGATGGTCTTGGAGTACCCCCACTACTTCCCTTCTTGAAGGAAGGAGGAGCATCTGCCAGAACTAAGCCCATATTTTGCTGATTTAGTGGAAGCAGACTATGATCCCTGAATTCTTTTAGCAAATTCTTTACATTTCCTGTACACTTCTTTACTCTGATCTACCACCTCCATGGGAACAGCGTACCCTAAGCTTACCAGCATCACCTCCACTCACTTCAACTCAGGTTTAACGACAAATGCATAGGGATTTTTAGCAGGACTGTCTGCTTCATAAGATTTAAAGAAGGGGTTTAGATACAAGCACAGAAAGAAAAGATAAATCAGTAAATCATAACTCAAAGAAAATTCTCAGCCATACTTAAGGAAGCTTCTGCCTGGCTGTTTTGGCTCCGCTCTGCAAGAACTCCAGTCTTACCTCTCCTTGCTGTAGGTCCTTGGACCCTTGAATTCAGAGACACATTCCTACCGCCCCAGCTGCCTCCTATATTCTGGACCCAGATTTTCCTGCTGATTCAAGTGCCCCTTGACAATCCATCTAGCTCAGTTTTTCTGACTATTCAGCAAGATTTCTCCAACCCCAGTTTGCACACAGCCATCCAGGAACACATGATCCAAATATGAACACTGATGGGACTGGTCAACTTATGTGTTTAAAGTCTCTCCTACTCTCCTTAGTCAGCTCTGCTGGCTGATTGCCTCCACCCAGTCCGGATTACTCCTTTGGTCCACTAGAGATTACTAAAACACTCATATTAAATGTCATACAGTGAATACATTTTGTCAAGCTTGTGATCTGGGTCCCTTGCCAACTTTCTGTGGAGACCACACAATGCTTTCAAATATATGGGAAGCACTCTAAAAGTTAAGAAGAGAAATCCAGCTCTAGAGGACCACACTGAAGATGCATTTAATTCAGAAGCTGATTTCTAAGTTGTGAATATTTTGGAACAAAGTAAGAGACAAGGGCAAGCAGACAGAGATACTTCCCTTGTATATTCTACCAGTTCCTGGCACTGCACAATCTAGGACTTTTTGAGCCAATGGTTGCATCAGCTTCTTAATGTTTAATAGGCCTGGGTGAAGTTTTCTTCCACGAATTTGTCTCATTGCTGTGCCTGGAATTGCTAGAAAGGCAAGCTCTCCTCTAGCCATTTGCTTTTACTGGGATTCCCATGACACAGAAGGCAGTGAAACCCATAAGATGTTTCAGCACTTCAGAAGATAAGTACCTGGAAGACAGACAGCTGGCTCAGCTTCAGTCTGCATGAGAGCTCGGTGGTGCTGCTAGATGGAAGAAAGCCTTTCAAGGGTAAGCCACAAGCCTGGAATTAGATTTTAACTGAATGCATCTGCCAGCCTGTGTTTACAAACCACTGCACATTCGAGGCAGCTTTCTCAGCTGCCAGACACCCAAGCAACAGCACCCAAAAACTTTAGCTGATGATGAGATGCATAATTTCAGAGCATGAAATGCAGTAGCCAACCTCATCCACCCTTTCATCACACCAGAGCTGAGCTCAGTAGAGTGACCAGTCATTAGTTTCAGCCAGCCTAGTACGTAAGGTTAAGGGTGTTTGGTTAAACAGTCTAATGATAATGGTGGTGTAATCTACAGGATTAACTACCAATTGCAGAGTTGTTTCAAGAAGTGGGCAGCATGAGGTTGTAGTTAAAGATCCAGCTGACGCAGCTACTGAAAACAGTGCTGACTGACCCAAACCTGGCAGTCTGCAGACCCCAAGGCAGAATGTGCTGTCTGTGGTTTCCTCCATCCGTAAAAAGGAGTCAGAGTCTCTGCTTATATACAGCAAGACTCAGGTTCACAAACAAACACACAGCACAGACAATAAATGAGACAGCCCTGAAGGGAAGTACTATACAAATGCCCCTGGAGAAGTGAAGTCTATGTGGGACCTCATTCCAGGAAGAAGGACGCACCTTTCCCTCTGTGTAGTTGCAAGAACACTTGTGGCCATACAACAAGCCTGTAGATGGACTTAGCAGGTCATGAAAAAGCACTAAAAATACATCCTTGTATTTCTGATGAAAACTTTTCTCCTAAGGCATACACCTTTTGGGAGCCATGGTGGCACCTAGACACTCACAGACAGATTTCTCAAGTCACCGTGTGGGCACAAAGCCAGAGAGTCCCTGGAGAGCTCGCTCTCAGACTCTAACAAGACAAAAATGCAGGAGGAGTCAGAAGCACTGAAGGACTTGCCTGGAGTCACAAAGGCTCAAAATCATAAAGAAAAGCAACCCTGCTTCTCCTGAATTCCAGGCTAGTTCCCAATGTATGTAGTCCCAGGCGCTGCACAAAATTCAAGCCATATGACGGACAAAGAATTACAAAACCTGAGACTAATGAAGATAAACCATGGACAATACTGGAAAGAGGAGAGTAAAGTGGATGTACATGGCATAAACTCAATAGGGCCAAGAAAATCACAATCATTCCTATTAGCACAGATTAAACTGATATATATTTGCACAACTCTTCTCCAAGAACAATTGCTTGAGCACATGCTGTAATGCAAACCAAATGCAAAGGGAAATTGTCAGACAAAAGCCTATAGAAAAAAAAAACCCAAACATACATATATATATTTAAAGGAATATCCTAGAGGTATCTCCTAGAAATCACATTTGAACTCTTCTTTCCAGGCTAAGCTTCTTTGTTCTGAAGTCAAGACTTTAAAAAAGCTATGCTGTGAAAAGCAAACAAAGAACTCACCTGTAATATTTGATATCATGGGTAGCAGTAATTTTACTTTCAGTCCTTTTACACTCCTACTAGATGGGTGCATTGTCCTCCTAGCATTTGTTCAACATCAAAATAGCCTCAAATATTGTTTAGCTGCGTACCAGAAATTGGGTGGAGTGCTCACCACATCTTTCAGCTTATCTTTCAAATATTTGCATAAGGAACCACTTGCTTGTATATATGGAAACGAAAATCCTAACATACAGTAGGAGACTGTACAATATGCTCAGTCAGAGAGAAGCAGTCTTTGTAGCGTGATCCAGGCAACTGCAGGAGCCAGTTCACTTTTCAGAGCACCGAGAGAGAACGGTTATGAACAGTGTGGATCGCTGCTGTTTACACCTGAGTCTCCGAAGACCACCATCCTCTGCAAGGTTTGCTGTAGGTACTGCTGGAGGAAGGAGAAAGACCAAGGGACCAGATTAACTCTTCATTCTGGTGGTTTATCATAAAAGCAATGCCATTGGCTTCTCCAGTATGCACCATTATGAGATACTGCAGACCTAAAATAAATCCTTTTAGGATTATATTGGGAACACCAAATTTCCATCCTAAAGAATAAAATTGCTGATGAAGATGGTCACAAATGGCTGACCCTGCATTCCCCCAAGCTCTTCTTCATATCAAAGGGCTTTGGAGGGTGGCAATGCAAGAATGGATCCCAAGTGTAACTGATTATTTTCCAGTGATGGAAACTTTAAGCCTAATCCAAAAAAAGCACAGAGAGAGAGAGACTGGTTTGGAACAAATTTCTGTACTGTATCACCCTTCTATATATGAATTACTGCAGTGTCCTCATGTATATTTTTAATTCTCTTGTTATATAAAAACTTATACATTCAGAAAAACTGGGAGGAAGATCCTCATTTTAGAGAAAGCATGCTGATACCCAGAAGACTGGAAATGCACTTCAGGAGTAATTTGTCGTAATGCAAATATAAGCCATGGCTATTTTTGATGCAGTGACTGAACTCAGAACTTATAGAATGAAATAGAAACATTTGTCAAGAGCTGCAAACCAATTGTTGAAAGGCATGCATTTGTCATGGGATGTTAAATATAAATTTACACAAGTGCAGAAGGTTTTGCTGTGATGAGCCCTTTACAGAAATAGTTAATTAATGTTCAATTCAGGCTTCATTCATGGCAATTAGCAAAGCCCATCTTAGTAAAGTGTCTTTAGCAGCCAATGTTTGTCATCTGGAGAATGGAACAAATCACATAAAACCAGTTATGAATATGGGAGTGATTTAGAGTTTATTAATAATACAAAGGACAAACCTGTTTTCTGTCTCTTCAAAGAATCATTGTAATTTGCAGATTGCACTGCAAAATGAGATGGAGAAAAATGATTAATCTGTGAGCTACAGAACAACTACTATACATGTAACAGATGTCTCCTGTGACAAGGGGCACATTACCTCTATGTTTATATTAAGAAAGAAGAGGGATTCAACTGTTTTATATGGGAGAGTTGTGGGAAAGATCTCAGAAAGCCCCCTATGAGAAGGTGGGGAATTATAAATATTTGCAAGTGTTTATTCAGGTGCCAAGTAGAGTACACTGGTGAAACACGGCCTGAATGCAAAGGGGAGTGAGGGAGAAAACATCTGATCTAAATGTTACTGGATTCATTTCACTGGTACGGATATTGACTCAGTTCATCTCATTTGGCTGACACCAGCCCTGAGCCAAAACTTGCATGTTCATTACAGTCAGTTGTACAGATGATAGGATTTTTTTTCAAGATAAAGTCTTGCTGGAGAAAGAATACTATTAAAGGCAGTTACTTCTGAATAATTAGAAACACAGGAAGCAGCTTATCTTCCTAAGGGTGGGTGGGTGTCAGGCTCTTCGGAGAAATGGCATCAGCTACCTTTCTGCTTTCCTTGTGCTAAGCTTTGGCTTTGGCAGCAGCTGATGCCTTCGCTCTTCTCCCACCACCACCAATAGTTTGCACCACTAGCCCAGGTTCTTCGAGGAACACGAGAAGCCCATCTGCCTTTGCCAGGACGGCAAGAGGAAGGTGGGCAGTACCACTGCCTTTGAACAAGCTGCAGTTAGGATTTGGTGCCAGCCCCTGTTGCATTGTTGGGGTCCTCTTCGACTTCTGATGGGAGAATGTAAGTATCGCTACCCTAACAAAAAAAAACCAAAAGCTAAGCAGACAATAGACATAAAGGGCAGGATTCAGCTAAAGTCTCCTACTTATGACTATATGTAGGTGTCCCCTTGTGAGCTACGTGCTTCAGGCCCCACTGTGCTCAAAGCACCTCATCTGAAAGTGTGGAGCTGTAACTGATCTCCTGAACAGCACTCTCATCTCTGCTGAGCACACTTTGCCCACATGGGGTCATGCAGGGGACACCTACATGTAGATATCTGAATTTAGGTGTCCTCATTTACAAACTGAATATACCTAAATTTTGTCTTTATGAAAGGGACACCATGAAAACAAAGACACAGTGCTGCTGTTCGTTGAGATGCACCTTCACTTCTCACCTGTACCTCTGAGCATCCAGAGAGACTGAAGTTTTGGGGGATCTGCCAGTGCTTATATCTAGTGACTACAGTGTAGGGAACTCATACCCATTCTCCTCTCTGAAAACTGATCCTGTCATATAAAAAACGGGGAAGTTGCAACTGGCTGTTTCTCTCCCCTGTTTAACAACTTTGAGCAGTCCAAATAACACACACTTCATTCCAAAATTTTGCTGTTTAAGTTTGCCCCCTAATGGGAAATAGCTCCAGCGCCCATCAAATCCGCTCCCTTTCTTCGCAACCATTGCCTGTGGGGACAGGGGCTGGGAAAGGAATGATTTCAGAGCACAGCCAGCTCCATTTGCCCTCAGGGATACCAGCAGGAAACTATCCCAATTAATTTTGCTTTAGGAACACTGTCATCTGTACCGACACAGGAAAATCATGGGACCATCGTCAGTTTACAGTGCCTTCATCCACCGATCTAGGTGTCTGGTAAGAATTACTTTGTTAAATGATGATAAACAGGGGGGGAAAAAAAAAAGAAGTTAAGCTCCAATCTGATACACCCTGAGGCTTCCCAAAGCCTGGAAAGGAAGCAGGATAGCAGCTGAGGAGTTGGGTATACACAGTGTTGATTAGCTCTGCTTTTCTTACCATTGATGGTGTCAAATTCCGATTTCATTTTAAAACACTTCCAGAAGAACTCAGAAGAAAAAAAATTATGTTACAGTGTCAGAGAAAACTGGAATTGATAATGTCCAACTAGGGAAAAAAAAAATTAATCAAATCTGCACCTTAGTTGAGCAGCAAGTAACTCAATGACTGACTAGCAAAGCATGCTGTATATCTGGGCACAAAAGATGTGTTTGTGAAATCCCAACTGACTTCAAAAGTAACAGAATCAGGTCTTTCAGAAAACAACCTATCAAATATACACTCACTAAAACCCACAGGCATAAGCGTAACTGTATTTATTTCACAGTGGTTATTGATATAAAACTGCAGTATCACCAGGCAGCAAAGCAATGTTTGGCTCACTCTCCATTGAAGAAAGCTGAGGAATGCTGTACATGTAAGATTTGTAGTATCTGAGGCCTGCCAGTTCTCTCCATGCTTCTAAAATACCATTTTCAACTGAGACCTGGCAATCTTATGTATATGTAAACACTCCCAAATTATATGCAGTGCAAAATGTGCCAGGATCAGAAAACAAAGCATTTCTGAGAATGGCTTTTTCCTACAAAATAGAAGTTATTTTTGAAGGGTTTCCCTTAAACAGAGCCTGGAAGTCCAACTATAAACTCTGAATCCATTCTCATCTCTAATAAGAAGCCATTGGTCCTGCACTGTCACAGTAGCATTGATTAAAATTCTCTTTATTAGAGATTGTCATCACTGGAGGCAGGAAAAGGGACACATGGCCCTCTACCGTTTGACCTCTGGACATCCCACATACATCAGAAGTCAGAATATGAAGCCAAGTGAGAAAATAAAATCTTGTACAGAAGATGCAAAATAATATAAAGGTGGATTCCTTTGGAGAGGAAACAAGCACCTCGGGACCAACCAACTTGAGCGGGCAGGCGAAGGGAAAGTGAGCCACGGTACTGCAGAACACGCAGGAGCCCTGACAGACGAGCTGAGCGCCTGGGGAATGTATAGGATTTCAGGACTGCCTAGGTTTGTCTTCTACACTGAATTTCATATGATATGAATAACAGAATGACTTGCAGCAAAAACAAGACGGTATTTGCTAAGGGAACCACTCAGCATAGTTAAAATAACAGACCAGTCAGAGGAATGCAACTATCCCACTTATTCCCTGATTCATCTGCTCTGCCTGAGAGGGTGGAGAGGTGTGAGGAAGGAGAGCAAGCCTTGCAGTTTGCAAAGCAGGATATAAGCAAGGGATGGAGCACTGTCATCTCCTACCGTAGTGCTCTAGTGGTCTACTATAACCTTTACCGAGACCGCGGACACAAAGGTCTATGCTTACCTTCCAAAATCCAAAACACACACAACGGATAAACCTGAGGAAAAGCAAAATGAAACATGAACTTAAGATAAATAATTTGCAAACAAGAAACAATAAAAAACCAAAAGTCTTCTACAGGAATAGCTTCCTGACATACTTCAGCCCCAGCTCCTTTCATTTTTTATAGGAACACAGAAAGCAGCAGGCTAAAAAATGGTGAAAGAAAAAACCAAATCCAGATGCCATTTTGCAGCCGCGCTTGTCTGGAGCAAGCATTTTAACTGAAGCTAAAGGGTACAAAGAGCTTTCAGACCAGAAAAAAACAGCCTCTTCTGTACAGGTGTAAGAAGGTACAGATGCTGCAAACCAATTGCAAAGGCGTTTCTGGCTGAGGATGTTCATGTGTAATTGGAGAAAGGCCCCTATCACCTGCAAAGCAAAGCTATGGAGCAGCCTTTCAAAAGAGTAGTGGGACTAGAACTCAAGTCTGTAAAGACAAATTTCTCAGATGTAGCTGATATGGCTGTCTAGGTTAGCAGTGGGCTGAACTTTTCCAATCCATATCTGTATGTCTCCATGTAATGAACACAACGAAAGATGGCAAATATGATACAAAGGCCACACATCACCACCTCCCCGATTTTTCTGCTGAGGTAACCTGCTCACTTGCATGTAAGCAAATAAAGTAGATCCAGAAGGAAATAAGGTAAGGTAATTCCTGCAAACCAGCAGCAAGAGTTTGGTAGGGAGCTGAAACAACAAAATTTTGATCAAAAATAGTTACGTGGTTAGCAAAGTTTAATTTTCATCCATGGTGCTAGTCTTCCAGAACGCCAAAATTCATTAGGTCCCAAAGTCAAAATTTGTCTTCAGAAATGCTTACCAAGCCACAAATACAGCCCCATTAGCAGGAGGCTCTGGGTAGCCGGCACTGTAACATTGAACCAGAAGCCTGAGTCTGACTTTTGGTGTCCAGCTTGGTCCTTCAAATCCTGGCACTGTGTGAGAAAGGCACTCCAACTCTAACGCATGTACCAGTCCAACCACCTTTATGTTCTTCCCACAGGCACATTCCTCCCTCTGACAAACTGGGAGTGGTGATAGTAATATTTGGATTAAACTGATCCATCTGGAAGCGATCCAGTTCTAATCAACGCTATTAAAAGAAAACCCCACTTTCCTCTCCACTGCCAAAAGTAAGCCTTATTCTCCCAGATCATCCAGCACTAATGAACTCAGATCCATTTTGTGTAGCTATTCATGTAGGGTTGGACAGAATGGAAAAAACAACTGCTGTCTTCCAACATATTAAAAAAATTCCAAACAGTTCAATCCCAATCATCACATTTGAAAATATGTTCACCACACTTGCAAAAATTTAGGACCACCTTTTATTTAATTATTTCCAGGAAATAATGGAAGATTTCTATTACAAGTTAAATCCCAGGACCACTGTTAGCAGAGTGCACAATGTATGAGATCCTGGTTTAGTGCAGCTTTCAGGAGTTAGATTTTCACGACGCTTCAAGATGTAGTTTGAAATAAATGTCTGGTTATTAGTTGAACCCATTACTATAAAAGTGAGCAATACTGTAGCGACAGAACATGTGAACAGCTGAAAGAAATACAGAACCATGAATCCTAAGCAAATAAAAACCTTTCATAAAGGAAACATTCCAAAATATATTTCCAAACAATGGTTGACTGCAACCAAGTAATTCACACCCCGTTGTGAAACAAACATTCATAATTTCTAGCAGACACCAGGGCTCAGAAGCAAACAATGATCCCCCCTCTTTTCCCCCTCCTCTTCCAGGCTGGTTTACCAAAAAAAGTGTGATTAAAAGGAGCTTGTATTAAGTCAAAGAACTGAACTCACTTGCAGCTCTAAGGGGAGAGTAGCTTGGTAAAGGTATTTTTTCCTCAAGTGCTATTTCTAGCAGAAGGCTCTTAAAAAAAAAATCAATCCACAGGCTTCAAAGCCAGCTTAACACTTCAAAAAATCACTTTCTATCAAAAGTATTTTTGGCACGAGCTTTGGCTATTGTTCTCAGCACTCCTTCTTTCAAAGGCTTGTATGCTGTAACATAGTGGCTACAAGTGCAGACCTCACATAGGTGACAGTGGCTGTACACACTAATTTTGCCATTACTTGGAGCTGCAAGGAGCTCAACGAGCTGAGTGGGGACAATGTTCACATGTGCTATGTGTTAAAATAGTCATCACTTTTGCTTACAATGACTTTGCACTTTGATGCAATTAATATTTTCCTATCAAAACAATAGAGCAAATTTTATCCTTACTCAATGAATATGTTAAGTTGTTTAAGGTAGTCTAATAACGCTAATAAAACTCGGAAGGTTAAAAGTCAAGGGATTTTGCTAAAACTCATGAGTGACAGTTTCCGGTACTTTCTTAGACAAGTAGGTATGAGGAGCAGCAATTAAATGTAAGGCATCTTAGGGCACAGGTCTGCAGAGGCCCCGCAGGCTTCCTTCTGACTCTTCTGGTTTGCACAGGTGGGTCATCCTTCTCCCCAAGACCTCTCCATCATTAGATGACTAACCACGTGTCTGTTTTCTCTCTGGCATTATACCCAGCCAATGTCAAAGGGAGCAAACCTCAGGCAGGTCAGAAGTTTTTTAGGTCTAGTTAATCCCTGAAAAGTTTGGTCAATTTGAGAAATCTGTATCCCCATCTGGAATAAAGACCAGCCCGCTTGTGGGGCCTAAAACCTCAACAAAAAACAGACTCTCTGGAAATTTTTAGCATTCTTAATATCAGAGAAGAATTAAAGTGCAAATGCTTTTTTCAGTTTTAATCATTAACATTTTCTGGGTGATGTTTTACCTTGTTATAAGCCCTGAGGCTGTTTTCATTTTACCTAACCCACTCACCTGTGGCTGAGGTACGAACTTTGGCATTTCGGAGGTTTGATTACCATGCAAAGACTGTGTGTATTTTTTATACCATTTGCATATCATTATCAGTGTGCACATCCTACTGGAAAAAAAACCACTGGTGTTCTGAAGAGTTTAGCTAATGCTGAATTTCTCTGTTCAAAGAACAAAAGAGTTTGTTGAAGCTTGACGAGACTGACCTAATTTTACAGAAATCTCAAGAATCTGTTACTGCCCAGTAACAAAAGTGTAACAGAAATCCAGCAACTTTAGCAACAAAATTACATGTAAATGATTTTGTATTATAAGCCGTTCTAAAATGCCATTCTAAAGCTTTTCCTTCTAAAACTTTCTCTGAAAGTTTTTGCCCAAATTAAAACTTAAAGGTATAAGAGTTTTTAAAGGTAGGAATGTGAACATTTTTACTGTTGCAAATGGCCTGTAGCATCCATGTTTCAGCTGGATTATTTAGGGTTTCTGTAGGACTATGTTTGCTGTCTTCTTCCTTCTCATTCTATAAATAAAAATAATTCAGCTTTAATGCAGCCCATCCTTTGATAGAATCTGTATGGGGCAGAGACTTTTATATCTACTGAACTACCTGCCTACCTACCTATCTATTTCCATGATACTTAGAACAGCAAAGACTCAACTGGACTCTGTAGTACAAGTATATACGGCAAGGATGCTACAGAAAGTGAGATGACTGGTGTATTGCTTCTGTTGCATCATTCTAAGCATTACTTAAAGTCTGAGATTGAGATGGTTGTAGAAAATTCATGATTCTCTGAAAGAATTGGCCCCACGAGTTTATTTTGGTTTTGCTTAGGAAGCTGGCAATACAACTGCCAGAATACTAAAAAAGATGTCTCTTGGGTTTTTGTCTTGCTTGGAGAAATGCTTGCCTGTTAGTGGTTCTGATTAGTATAACATGGGTCCTTTGCTGTGAGATGCAATAATGCCCCTCAAGACAGAGGGAATAGTCAGTCAAAGCCTGCATTAATATTTCCCCTGTAGATTTAGGCTTCGTAACATTAGGGCAACACATCTCTGGCTTTTATACATGTTCCCTGAAAGTCACTACCATAGGCCTTCCCCCTGTTCACAGCTTCCAGCAGGCAAACTGGAAACCGTAAAAAGATTTCAGAGAAAAGCCATTCTGTCTCCTAACCTCTGTGCAAAATTCCCAGATACTTCAGTGCAAGTTCAGCTTCCCTGTAGGAATGAAGAAGCAGCAGCTTATGTCTGTGAAGGCTCCAAAGTAGACCTCGTCCTCCATGCTCAGGGTCCTCCATGACTTCTCCCTGGCTGGATAATTGAATGAACACCAAAGACAGTCTATTAAGAAAATTATTATGGAAGCAGGAGCCAAAACTGCAAACAGGACTCTGTGTGACTTAGGCAATACACAAGTGTTTGGATGAACCTGAAACTTCATTTTCTGCTTTTGTTGCTGAACACACCTAACCATGCCAAGACCTTGCCCATTTTTCAGGTGTGCCAGAACAACCAAACTGACGTCTATACTCTGCCTGGACCCTACTTGAGGAAGTAGAAATAAAAGCTTTAGACACAATTTGCATACCATAGGGAAAAAATAAAAAGGAAAAAGATGTTTAATTACACACACTCTTTAAGCCTCATTTGGGTCTTTCTCCTACCACTTCTCTCCTCCTAAAACCTCAGCATGGAAATTAGGCTCACACATATCACTTATATCCCCATTTCACGCTGTCCAAAAGTTCAGCTGGATTGAGTGTTCAAGAATATGTTTCTGGAGTTAGCACAATCACCACTTGCAAATGGTGTACGGAAAACAGACTAAGAAATTAAACCGATCTCAGGCCCACATTTAGTCAATAAAATACTGAAGTTCCCTCACACATGGATGCCAAAGGTAAGTTTGGCTTCTTCAGCTCCGTGTGTGTATATAGAAATATAAAACCACACAGGGTTACAAAGCAGAAGCTATGCTACGTTTGCTTAACAAAAGAAATATAGATACTTAAATTTAATTTAAACAGTCAAGTCTTTGTTATTGTAGTAGAGCCAAACCAGTGTAACAATCCATAGAATAAATAATCTATATAATCCTCCGGATAAAATAATTCAACAGAATAACTTACACCAACTCCAAGAATTTGCTTATGCCTGTCTGCATGACTAGGTCTCCATCTTTAATTTAAACTGCAAATAGAATATACAGTTATCTTCTGCAGGGCTTTGCAATTGCTTTTCTCTGAATTGGCTGTAGGATTCGGCTGGTCCTTCATCAAGATAGAGAGTGTCATATGTCATAGAGAGCGCCGCGTTCGCAATTTCGGTTCAGGTTTTCGTAATCAATTTCTTAATAGGATTACGTTCAGGGTTCATTCAATTATCTCACCACAGAGCCTAAAGTTTTCCTTAGCACCATGCTTTACAGCGACACTCCTAGTCTTGCTGTCGCATAGAATAACGTTGTTTACTCCCTATGTATTTGTTGTTACTGGCACGCAGCCCAAATGACCTAATGCTGAGCGTGTCCTTAAAAAAAAAAAAAAAAAGATGGAAGAAAAAGGTAGAAATCTTTTCCAAGCCCAGTGTACAGCATGAAGGAGAGATACTCTGACTGCTTAGAAAAATTTTTATTCAAAACCTTTACATGAACCGTCAGCAGTCAAAGAAAGGGGAAAAGCAGGAATAAGTAGGATCACACTTCCCTGAAATCTGGAGTTCCGCTGCCGATTTCTGTAAGAAC
The DNA here is from genome assembly GCA_013400535.1 of Scopus umbretta. Lineage (NCBI taxonomy): Eukaryota > Metazoa > Chordata > Aves > Pelecaniformes > Scopidae > Scopus > Scopus umbretta. The sequence goes on along the minus strand of VZTL01049593.1, from coordinate 16,740 downwards.
GAGAGGCACCTCTTTGAGAGCCCTGATGGACACTGTAACCGCTCCCTCAGCCTGTGTCAAGCTCCTGAGGGCTGCTACAGAAAGTCCTCAGGCAGAAACCCAGCCAAGTTTATTTTTCGTTTCCTTTTTTTACAGGTTCTGTCCAAGTATTTTGACCCCCAAATTGTAAGGTTGAGAAAACAGTAATACGGCGGGTCAGACTCCTCGGTAGTTACACCAGGTGCAAGGACGCGAACTTCAAAGGCTGTGCGCACCGGGTAAGACAGCGCAGGGACTTTGTCCTATTCCCTCAGCTTGATAAAGAACCACAGGGTT
>VZTL01049593.1:1797-15874 GCA_013400535.1 Scopus umbretta | reverse complement strand
CCCCCTTCCCTTCCTCCCTCCTTCCTGCCTCCCTGATTCCCACCTCCCTCCATCCCTCCTTCCTGTCTCACTCCCTCCCTCCCTCCTTCTTGCTTCCCTTCCTTCTTCCTGCTTCTCTCCCTTCTTCCTGCTTCCCTCCCTCCTTCCCACTTCCCTCCCTCCCTCCTTCCCACCTTGCAGCCCGGAGCTGTCGCGCCAGGCCCTGAGAGCCGGCTGCCGCCGGCTGTCCGCCAGCCAGAACCGGGGCCTCAGGGGCTACAGTAATCAAGCAAAGGAGGGGGAGAAAAAAATAAAATAAGGATGAAAAAGGGCCAAAACCTGCATCTGAAAAGTTCCTCTACCACCGATTAGTCCAGCAGTGAGGTAACACGTGAAAAGTCTGGGAGGGCTAACTCAAAATTTCTTATTAGAACCATAAGAAACAAGGATTTGCACCAGTGCTCCCACTGCTATGTGTGATTTTTTTTTCTTTTTCTCCTTGAAATTCATTCTTGCAGCAAAGATTTCTCCACAGGGGGGAAAAAAAAAAACAAAACCAACAAACTGGCAGCTTCTCAAAAAGTCTGTTTCAGCTAATCATTTTTATTATTAATATTATTACACAAAACAATGTAACACTTTTTTCTCGTTGTTAACTTCAGAACCCAAACTTAATGTGATTTTTTTGTCAGTGTAAAAGCCAGCGTACACCTGATCTTGCATAAGGGGAGAAACCAGACGGTACCTCATGAAATCGGTTTGGAGGCATACATGGTGGAGTCTGTCTTCCTTTGCAGACGCTTTCCACTCCAGCAAAGCAGACGGGATGGTGGCCCTCGCTTTTTTCTTTTTTTTTCCCTTTCCTTCTCCCACCATTATAACCCTCCATAGCGTCAGCCCTCAAAGAAGGAAGCTTTGCGCAGTGGTCAAGCACACCTCGGGGCATGCACCTTGCCTCTGAGCACGCTGGAAGATGAGCTCAGCTGTGTTCGAGGGCCTAATATTTCTTATACGTGTATGAAAACTCTCAGATAAGGGAGTAAGGTAAGAGGGTAGCAAGGCAGCCGTTGCCAAAGAGCAACCAGAGTCCCAGCCCCGCGGTGCCGAGCAGTACCTGGGAATAGCTCTGCATTTCCCTAGGTCATCCCTGGACATCAGCCCTCCTCTACAGCCTCTTCAGAAAAGACTGGAAGACCATCATCTCCAAACAGGCTAAAGCAAGCCCTGCACGTATTTCCTTTAAATGAGAGGCTCGCCAACCAGCGTGCCAGTCCCTCAGGGTGACAAACCAGCTGCCAACAGCTGTGGGGTGCAGCCAGGCCAGAGGGGGGCTTTCATTTGCTTCCCGAGGAGACAGCCAGCCCTGGGGCAGAGAGCGGTGAGAGGCCCCAGGGATGCAGGGAGGGACTCTCTGGGGTTCAGGCTGGAGAGGGGACACGCAGCAGAAGGATGGGGGGAGAGGACAAGGCACGTTTTGTGCACATGCAGTAAAGGTAGTAGTATCTCACAGTTATTGTGGGTATCGGAGAGGTTACCTCTGGGGAATTGCGCTAAGCACTTTCTGTGCAAAATCCTGCCCATTCTGCCAAAACCCTGATGACAGGAAGGAATGAGGGTGAATGAATAGATCCTTCGCTAAATGTACATATTCCTGAAGTTCAAAGTGTTTTCCTAGTTCACTGAACAAATCCTCACTTGCTAGGACATTTCCAGCCACTTAAGTTTAGAAATCCAGTCAATTACTAAAGAGAGGGAATTTGGATTATTCCTGTATTTATCTTCTAGTAAAGCAAACTCTTGCAGACTATACTTAGTGACCTAAGAGGGGAAAAAACATGCGAAACTTTAGAGGGATTTTAAGTCCTTGTGGGAGAAAGGACCTAATCCTGACTGCGACAGTATTCTGCCAGTATTACAAGAGAAGTAATGCATCTCTTTACATTCCTTTTATATATTTTATATTGTACCTATATATTCACTGGAAAGCCCAAGTGAATCATAAACCAAGATATGTTTTGGGAAATGCAGTGTAAAATATGCATTAGCTGGTTAAGGTTCATGCGTCTCATAAGCCAAAGCCAGAGAGTGTTCAGTCTAACTAGCTGTACCATCAGCATGAGCTGAGGAAAAAGGAGAAAAAAGACTTTCCCAAGCCAGAAACCCATAGGGGAAGGTGCTCAGAGGAGGAGGATTAAGGCCCCTGCCTGACAGATGCCATTCTCCACTGCCCTGAGCAGACACGAGGTATCTGGGCAGGCAGGACAACGGGCACTGGAGCAGTCTCCACTCCTTTCACATGGCTAAAAAGCTGAAACTGATTATTCCAGGTGCAAAGCAGCAGGCTTTTTTTCCGATGGGTGAGAGTGTGTGCATGTGTGCAGACACATTTCACACAAGCACACCTGAAGCTTTGCTCTCCTGGCGAGAAGAGGGTTGAACAGTGCTCACACTATGCTATGTGGAGGTAAGGAAAGAGCCAGATGCTCAGGCTAGCTCCCAAGGCAAAACTCCCAATCTGAAAAGATGTATTTTGAGATGTTTAGCATTTATTTGGTGCAGATAGGGACTGAGGGTGGTCATTTAAACTGAACTTCTGTCTTTGACGATACAGAGAACGTTTAGTAGGGCTTCCAGAAATGCACACACATCTGTCTCCAAGGACTCTAAAGTTTAAAGGTACAGTAATGGTTAAATCAAAAGGGACAGTAATGGTTAAATCAGCTGAAACAGCCACAGAATAAGATAAAATCTCCTCAGGTTTAAGAACTGTCACTTTTCTGATTCCCTCCCTCCTACCTCAGTCTTTACCTACCTACATGTACATATATTCTAGACTATGATTGCATTAATCACATTTGCAAACCTTTCTTTTGTGAATGTCAGTTGTTTCCCCTTCTTGATGGACCAGATTTTTTTCAGCTAACATTGTAAAAAGCATCTATTTTCAAGGACTGCTAACAATTTTAATATGATTTCCCTATACACGCAGGTGCCCTTATCTGCATTCACAATAGTGCTCATAGAGCACTCCATATCTAAAGGTAGACAAGTTCACTGCAAGGACCAAACATACTCAGTGTCTTGTATGTTTTCGGTGAGTATAAATTTCTTAACTCATGCTCTGCTGCTCTACTGGAAGAAGCTTGTGAGGGGCAGAATTTAATGGTACAATAGGAAGACAGGTTAAGGACATGCCCAGAAGAAAGTCTCAGTTTTCAGCACAAATTTACAGGGCCAACTTTGCAAATAAAAGCCTAGTGTTTCACGTGGCCTTGATTCAAAAATCATAGAGGGAGTTCAGTTGTTCGCACTCCAAAGAAGCAAAACATTTCATTGTCCTCTGGGATTTCGTACATACTACGTATAAACCTTCAGACATCAAAATGAGTGCAATAAGCCAAGCATACAAAGTATATTACGTATATTTTGCATTGTTGTCTGCAGCAAGTGATCAAGAGAATGAGCTAGAGGAATATTAGCTCTTCCTTCACCTATAGCCATGCTTTTCTGCTTTCTTGAATTCTTTCAGATTATTTAGCAAGGAACCAGAATTTGCTGGAATAGATGGCTATGCCTGTAAGAACAAACCCTACTTCAGCATGGTCCAAAACATCTGAGATGAGGAAAAGAAAGAGAGAGAAGATATTTTTTCTTTACTTGCAAGAACTGATTTCTCATGCAAGGAATAAAGAGCATCTCTGCCCTCCTGAAGATACCTGGGAAACCCTGGCAGAGCAACCTGAAAACCTGCACTATTGCTTTTCTCCATCTTGCATCTGAATGAGCATTTCGCTCTTAGGCAGCATCGTGTGCCCTGGAATGGATATTTTTGGTTCAAGAGCTGGCCTAAATAAATAAAGAGCAGATCACTGAAATTTTTGTTTTTGTTTTCTTGGAAATATTCCCACATTTCATTCCAAATCAAGCAAACACTTGGCAGGACCTAAATCAAACATTTCAGTGAGAAATGGTGCTCCCACAAACACACCCTCCTTCAGCTGAATGGTGAAGACGTTTACCCGAGGCATGGAAAATTTAGGTTCAATCCCATTCTCTAAGTAAAGTTATTTAATTTTTATCATCTGCCTTCTACATGCCTTGCTTTTTGAGTGATAAGGGTCAGCTGGACACAGTTCCCCCACTCCCTTGTTCACACCACAGAGCTCTGTGGAAAACAATGGGCTGTTGCCTTGAGGAGGAATTGGATTGTGTCTCCCACTCCCAGCACATCTCACCTCTCAGTGCATGTCCTGTCGCATACTTTTTTTTTCCAATGACTATCTGCGTGTTAATAACGGACGGCACAGCACCACCAAGTCACCCCGAGGAAGATCTGTCTGCAAATACCCTTTAGCCTTGTAGTTCATAGCCTGTCCTTAGGGGAGCTGGTGGGGGAGAAGGAGGGGAAGGAGATGAAAACCCAAAGAGAAAGTTTTCAAAACTGGGTCTTCCACATTCCTGCTGGACTGGCTATTGAGTAAGTTAGAGATGCCTGACTCCCTTCTATTCATCTAGCATAAAACAACAGAATGCATGCTACCCAGCAAGTTCAGACAAATAGCTTTAGGATGCCAAATCTGCATTTTTACTTGAAGAAAATAATCCCTCTCCCCAACCCCGCATCCAAAGGGATTAAAAAGAATCTGCCAGCCCATCCCTCCAGGCTTGCCTATACAAAAGCAGCACTCCATAAGAACATTTATCTCTTGAGTCAGAATAGTTTTCCACCTAGGAAATAAAATATTTCTTGGTCCTAATGAAGAGCAACAATTCATAGTTAATATCTTCAACAAGAACTTTTGATACAGTTCCAATAAATAAACCTGCAACTAATATCCTGGGACCGAGAGTGTTACTGATCTCACCAAGTCAATCTAGTGCATGGCTTTGGAGAGTAAGGAAGATCATACAGACCCTCTGGGTAGGATTTCTTAAAATGAGCTCAGGGAGAAGCACTTCTAGAAGAAGAAAAGTTCCCCCCCTTCTAGGGGGGGAAAACTACCCCTTCTTCTCTTTGGCATGGCAGTCCCTGCCTGGTCCCTGAGCAGAAAGAACATTCATATTCCACTCCTGTCCTTCATAGCAGTGACACATACATGCACTGTAGCTCCTAAAACCCTTACCTTCCATCTCACCATCCTTATTTCACTCCGCTGAGCACAGGATAGCCCCAAAGGACAACTGCACTCTGAGCAGTGGGAAAGCTTCTGGGGAGTTCATGGACAAGAAATGTAGAGGTGTGAAAAGCATGAAGTATCCAACAGGACAGAACAGGAAAACAAAGATGTGCAGAACATAGCGAACAGAGAAAACAAGAAATTATTCAGAAACAGTTTTGTGAGAACAGATGGATGGAAACGCTAGACAAAGGCTGCAGCAACTGTCCTTGGTACAATGTGATGGGGTTGGAGGGAGGAAATTGCCTACCACTCCAGTCCCAGGAGGAGGTGTTTCACAGAAAAATAGTTTTGGGGGCACAATAAGATGAGAGCAAAGAACTTAACCCCTTGCCCAGCAGCTCACTGTGCAACTCGGTACTGAAATGAATGGTTTTCTGGAAGGGCCTGGTCTTCAGCGGCAAAGTGTTTGGATATCATTCCTATGGCTACATCAGTGAGGGGTGCTGGGACTCCCTGTCATGGACCCATGTGCCAGCATCAGTCAGGGCAGCAGGAGATCACTGGATTATGCCAGATGAAGCCAGAAAATACAATACAGAAGGCGTTCAGTTGCTGCGTGATGTTAAGCACTGATACCCAGTTTCTGGCTGGGAGTCCCAGAGACTTTATGGAGAGAAAAAGTTCACAGGATGGAAGAGGGCAAGCAAGGATTCCTTTGATAGGGGCGGGCTCTGAAAGAAAATAAAATGGCAGTTTGTCCAGGTAAGTTAAGCATAGGTATGTCCATGGCACTAAAGAGGATTCAGTGACAAATCTCCAAACTGCTGTAGCTCCTGTTGAGCTAGAAGCAGTATAGCTACCCCATCACAGTACTATATGAGCACAGTAGGTTTTAATCAACTATTTAAAAAGGCAAAGCTTCTTACATTGTGCCTGACAGTATGCCAGAACTGTTACTAGCTGGACCTGATACAGTATTTCCACACAGAGCTGTGCTCTGTCTTGTAGATCTACAAGGTAAACCATTTAGCTTGTGAGTCTTTTCCCATTTCTCCATTTCATAATCTGGATACACCCTAAGCACCCCTAATGATGTCTCCTGGAAGCAACTCCTCCTTTATGAGCCCTAGAAATCCACCATTAAAAAAAATACCTTCTTAGGGAGAACTACTAGTAAAGTGCTATGTTGATAAAGGCTGGGTAAAAGAACACCTCCAGAAAGATGAGCATCAGCTGACCAAGGACTTTTTTTTTTGTGTTCCCTGTGTCCCATGACCACAGTTTGTGCTTGGAGTGCTAGAGGGTCACAAAACACAGGCAACTACTGGAGGGGAAAAAAAAAGAAAATATATATATATACAGTCACTGCAGTATGAGTACTGGTATTGAGTATCTACAAGGAGAAGGAAGAGTGGTAATTTTTGCCCCCACAGTTACAAAGATGTCACAGGCAGTGACAGCTCATGATGTAGAATTTCCAGGACTTGCACCTACTTTCATTTTTGCAGTGGTTCTTCTATGCAGTAGCAAGACCCCTTCAGGAGGTGGCATTTGCCCAGCCCTAACACAGTACAGCCAGAGGGTGACTGCTCAGCTGGGATTTCCTTACATTCCCTGGCACTGCAGGGGTACAGATGCTCTCACAGAGCCAGGTTCTTTTCATAGATGCACAGCAACAGGACGAGAATGGTTACAAGCTGCAGCAAGGGAAATCCTGACAAGATAAAAAATTTTCCATCATGACAGTGGTCAAGCACTGGAACAGGTTGCCCAGATAAGTTTTGAAATCCCTGTCTCAAAATTTGACGGAACACAGGCCTGAGCAAGTTGCTCTAACTGTGAAGCTGGCCCTGCTTTGAGCAGGGGCTTAGACCAGATGACCTCTGGAGGTCCCTTGCCACTGAACTGTGCTGTGAGAGTGCTCTCCATTCTCCCCTCTGTTCTTACCAAGCGCAGCTGAACCTGGGTGGAACAGGTGCTCGCATAGTTACACGCTGGCCTCTCATACAACTTGTAATATCTTAGCACTTGGCTCCCAGTCAGCCTGTGAGAGATGAAGCTTAGTTTGCTGAATCTCAAGCACCATCCATGAATGACCAAGGCCCCACTCTTCCTTCACAGGTCTGCACAAAGCGAGGGACCTCAAGCTATGATTTGTGCATCAGGCACCAGACTTTGTAAACCGAAGCACTCAAGGTAACTTTCTAGCCTCATTTCTTCCCAGCAGTCCCTCAAGGTCATGTTGTATTCCTTGTCCATTCCTTGTCCAAAATTCTCCCTTTTCATTACAGCAAAACCATCAAGGTCTGACTGCATCTGTCACGTAACCATCACAGCCCCACAGCAGCTGCATGTGGACAGATCATAACCATTCTGGGTGGAGACTTCACATGTGCATGGCAACTAATGACTTGCAAGTCCTAAAATTCCTGCTTGCACAACTACTTGCACCCAAGGCACAGCTGAAGCAGCAGAGGCCATGCCTTGCCTAGCCAGACCTCAGGTGTTACCAAAGAACCGTTTAGATTTGTTCATCCCTCCATAAGCTCAGAAGACGTAACATTGCCTAGGAGCTCCCCTTGAAAATGCCAGGATTTGAGCCACTGGCAATCTCTTTTCCGTCCTTTATGCCTGCTGAAACCTAGCTGTGATTAATATTCACGCGTTCTGCTGGATTCCCTCTAAGCAGTAGTAACAGACCACTTGAAAGCCTTCAAGGCTTCATTCCTTTTGATGTGGTTTTGCTGGCCAATACAAAACCTGGATGAAATTACAGCCTGACTGAAAGCCATAGCACATCATCCTCTTTAAAATCCTAGAGCTTCCTGACATAGTAATGGGATGCTTTAGAATATTCATCTTAATGTTTTACATTGCAAAACAGACAGGGCAACATCCGACCTGGGTAAGACAGAAGGTGACAGGATCACTTGTGCAAGGCTGCAGCTGAACCTTCTGCTCTACCACATGCTCCCAAACATGCTCTTGTCTCCCACGATAGTGGAGGTCTCAGGAACCACCAATGAAGAACAACAACCTTTCCTTTCCAGCAAGAGCCTTCTCAAAGGAGAGACCTGGGGAACTGCATGGATGCTTCCCTCATCCCAGTGCTCTGGATACAATAGCCTCCCCAGACCATGGGAGAACAAGTTGCCAGTGTGCGACTGAGCTACCCTGGGTGATGCCCAAGACATCAGGCTGCACTTAGGGATAGCAGGAGAACTGGGGTGCTAGCAAAGCTGGGGATTTTGCTTATAAAAGTTTTGTCTTGTGAGAAAAATAAAGTAAACCCCAAGCATTTTGGGTAGCTAGTGCAGTGATGTCAGTTAATAATAATTCTGAAAGGGGATTTTGTGAATTTTTGTTTCATGTTGCCTGAAAATCCACGGTATAAGAAGTCCTTTCTAAACTACTTCATCACACCACAGGGACTTTGTCTGAGCCCACCTCATTCACTCAGCTGAGCATCTATCATGGAATACTAACGTAAATACTGAGAAATGTTTTAGGATTGCCTCTGAGAACAGACATTAGGAGGGTACCCACCTTGCGCTTGGGATGAAAGAAGAGGTGAAAAGAGGGCTCCAGTGCTGCTTTTCCCCATCTGCTCTCCCACAGCACATGGAAAGCATCCCATCCACACCTGGGGCTGTGCAAGGCTTTGCCTTGTAATAGTACATGCAATATCCTTACATGGCCCCTATAATCTTCAGGAACTGATGCTTAAAATAAAGGAAAGTAATTCTAATGGGAACAGTTTACCTTAGATGCGAGCCATGAGGGCATTTCTTGTGACATTGTACTTATAAAGCCATCAAGTGCTTCTGATACTGCCTGAAGCGCACACAAAAGTCTTGGTACTGTTTCTCTCATAGCACACACACACTTGCTTTATATATATGTTCTTCCAACAGCTGCAATCTCAGTTCTACAAATGACAATTCTACAATTTCTTGCATTCGGTCAAACAAAATGGTTGATATTACGTGAGACTGATCTGGCTTGCAATGCCATCCTGTTAACACGAATCTCTAAATAGACTGACTTTCTCTGGCAGCCCGACCATTCACTGTTCACTTCAGAGTGGCCCTGGTGCTAAACATGTTACAACAACAAGCAGAAAAACTGAGGCAGAACTTAACACCCGTAGAAAAGGTCTTGCAAACAAAGCTAGTTTTATGTCTGTCCTGTTGTATCTGCGAAAGTATAATGTTCAGAAAACATGAAAGGCAGCTTAGCACCCAGACTTGCAGAGAGAGCTAGGCAATAAGACTCTTTCTCTGGTTAATCCCTTTGTGGGAACATGGCCCAAAACTCTCATACTTTAAAGAAAAGGTCCACAAGCTTCAGCATGCAACACATACTTGAGTTTTCAGCTGGCCTAGCTATGTGACTTGTGTCTTAGTTTACTGAATAAAAAGATATGCGCCCAGATCAAAAAGCTGAAAGGCAAGACCCATACTGATATATTTAAGAAAAGCCTTTTTTCCCTGTCTCCCCCCTCAGTGAGCGTCCATTTCACAAGGGATAAGGTTGGTAGGGTTTGGGCTTCGGCCATGAGGAACTCAGCCCAGCAGCTTGTTTGCTGGGTGGAAGAATCGAGGTATTCAGCATGGCTCTAGTTGATCCAATTATAATGGATTTACATTAATGGAGTTGTGCAGTGAGCAGAAACTTTCTAAGTGGAAAGGTCTGCTTCAGTTGTTCTGCTAGCAAGTTTGCATATGACTGCCAAATAAACATCTCCTGCTGGGTGATTGGAAGCAAGTGTAAGACGTTCTGAGTATATGATGGATGTCCTTACTGTATAACCTCATCTCCACCTACAAAGACTTCTCCAGTCACCAGATCTGACATGGTTACACAGCAAAGCCCACGGGCTGGCAGTGAGGGCTGGGTGCACAGCCACCCTGAGAGCCCACCTGGAGCTGGGCTGAGGATGGGAAACTTCTGGGACTCACACCCTGCCCACCCACCTCCTCATACAGAGTCTTGTCTTGCACAAAACTTTCAGGCAGTGAGAGATGTGCTGTGGAGGAGTATCAGAGTTGTGGAGAGATGGACACCCAGGGTGTGGAGATATCGTGGAGCCCCAGGGCCCTGCAGGAGGGTCAGCATCGCTCCTGCTGCAGCCATACACAGCTGTGCATGGCTGACAATTGACAGCTGCCATCAGGGCAAAAGTTAGGTGTGCTCCTCATGGTAGCAGTTATGGTTGAAAGGCGCTTGCTGCCAGGGATGGCTGTCTGTACGGCTGCCGAGGAGACTGTAGCAAATCCACCAAGCTGCCTACAAAGATAAGAAGTGGACATTCACCAAATGGCAAAAGCATCATGATTGTGGTTCACATCTTTTTTCTTTCTCTCCCTCCCACCAAAGAGACCTCTTAAGATTTGTTCAGAGGTAAATGTAAACCTGAGGGTCAGCATGAGTCAGCTTGTGGCTTTGAACACCAAGTCCAAGCCTAGCCCTACACTGGACATGCAGTAGACTCTGCTACCCTTTTCTAATATGCAGCATTGCAGAGAAATGCCCTTCTTGCTGTGCCTAGCCAAGTGTATAGTAACATTGGAACCCATTATTAAGCTGTAAATACAAATCATGTCCTGAAAACTCTGCTCTTACCTAGCTCCTATTAGCTTTGAGAGGTTCACAGCAGTTTACTGTGTATGTCGTGACACACCTCCACAACCAGGCAGAAGTTATCTCCATTTTACAATTGTGAAATAAGCTCCAGTACAGCAGAGAATGGCAGACAAACCTCTGATTGCAAAGCTGTGCTAAATTAATATTTATTAATATTTTTGTCTTTGTCTGTCTTTATTGTCTTTGGTGCCCAAATTTCTTTTCTTGCCTTATACTGCACTCAGTTCTGTCCCAGTCCACTCGGTGGGGACTGCTCGGACTTGACGCTTGGTATTGCTCACTTGTTTGAAGGAAGAATGGTCACAGAAGATTTTATTTTTAATCTTTTCTATGAAAAGGGGTAGAGAGGCTTTCTCTCTTACCAGTCTCTTCTGGTTACTTTTGGTCTTCCATTGCCATCTGCATCCCCGATGTTCCTTATCCGCGTGCTTAAGCTAATCCCTTGTTATTGGAGGGAAGGACAACTACATGTTCTCCCTGCCCACTCACTAAAACATGGAGTAGAAAATTGCCTGAGGCCAGTATGAATATTAAACCAAAAAGCTTCTGAACAGCTCTCCTCGCAGGGGCATGCCGACTTCTGCTCCCTCTTTCGTACGCAAAGCAGATCCAATAGTCCCATGTGCATATGAAGATCAGCGGGACTGAGGGGCAGAGCTGAGAAGGAATAATAAGACCAAGACCCCCACAACAACCAAAACCAGGACACACACCTCCGGCAGAGCCGAGGTGTCAGGGAGCTGAACGCTGCCCTGCCCCGTCCCAGAGTGACATGGGGGAAACTCTGTTGGTCAGGGCCAACCTGCAGTGATGATCCGATAGTCTCCTCGTGGGCAGCGCCAGGAGTGAGGAATTTCCCTTACAAACATAGGTCTTTTTTCTGGAATCTTTCCTTTCTTTTCAGCCCCTTCCCTTTGCCTTCATGGCACTTTCCCATTATTCCTGCAACAGGAGTGAAACAGAAACTTCTGCTACCAGCTAGCAAGGGCTCATTTTCCAGGGGTAACGCTGCTGCCTTCCCATGGGGACTCACCCAGAGGAGGAGCCCAGACCCACCAGCTCAGTGACTGGTTTGATGCCTTACCTTCTCCCTCCAGCCTAACATACAATTGCCCCCTGAGGATTTGCAAGACCAGGCCCTCCCTTCCCTGTCAGTTATTAATACTGCAAGCCAGGCTTAAACTTCGTTGCTCATTTTTTGGAGACGTGTGAAGCAGAGCATGGTGAGGCATGCATTTTATCAAGCCTGAACTGTCAGGGAGCTAGAGGATTTGAGCTGGCGCTTCCACCCAAGCTGCCTGGTGTGCAGGGGTGCTCCCAACTCAGCTTGTCTGGCTCTCGGGGGAGAGCCCTTCTTTGGTGTCCACAGGAGAGTCTGAAGGTGTCCAACAGGCAGCCCCAGAGCCTGAAGATTCCTGTTTACTCCCAGCAGAAAATGTGTTGTTGGCACAGCGTGCTGCAACCTTTCCCAAGCTCCCTGTGCCTTATACCAGCATGGGCCATACCCACAAGCCCTAACCCTTGGGGCTTTGGCATTTCAGTGCAACACAAGCCAAAACAGCTCAGGCAACCAAATCTCCAGCACTGATCAACTGTCCAAGGGGTCCCAGGGCACAGAAGCTTAGATGCAGTAGATGCTGAGTACTGGGCAGCACCTGAAGATCACTGTCCCTGAGGACAGGCACCAGCCTCTCAGCTATCCCCAGCTGTCCAGACCTGCGGGAGAGACGTGCATACACCACCCACCCTCCTCGCAGAAATCAGTCCAGCAGCCTGGCTCCAGGTAGCACAAGACTTCTGCTGCCCTGACCTCCAAGCCCCATGCAGGTGCAAACACTGACCCTGACAAAGCTTAGCCCTTAGACCAGCCACTGCAGCTGGAGCAAAACCATTACCAAGAGCACAGCCTTGCAGCCCCCGTAGCACCCCCTGCTCCATAACTCTCTGGGCAGATATAGTCTGCCAAGCACAGGCCTCCCCTGCTGTACGATCCAGCCTGAGCAGCTCCTTCCCAGGTGGATGGGGAAAAGAAAATGGGAGAGGGCTGAGGAAGGCAGGACCTGAAAGATAAGTGTGGTCCATTGATGAGTGATGTGCAGCTGCTCTACTGCCCTTGGTACCCTTCACTAAGCAGGGGAATGGGAGAACTAGATGATAGACACTCTGAGCTTAAATACGCCTGGTATATCCCAGGTGTGATTGTTCAAATCGCCAGATGACAGATGACAGACACTACTGTGAAGGAGGGACATATTGAAGGTCACTTCTTCAGTCTTGGCTAGTCCACGAGGAAGAATGCAGGAGCCCTAAGGCCAGAAGAAAAGCAGAACAAAAGGCAGTATGACTCTGTCCCAGCACTTGTGTAGCAATGCCATTGCAGCAAAGCTTACACACATTTTCATACCCATCTTCCCACTGGCACCAGGGATCAGGCAAAATTACTTGCAGTGCCACAGAGGACAAGACATACCAGCTAGCAGGGCCTCAACATACCTCTGGGGGTCCTTCTGGTGCTCCCACTCCCTCTACTCCACCATGCAGGTCCTGGACGCTTCTAGCTGCAAACCTTGGCTCTTCTAGGATGGGAAAGTCTGAAGGTTCAGAATCTGGTCTGTCAGTGGCAGTCATGGGAAAAGAGCACTCATTCTCCCTTGCAAACTTTCTCTCTCCCTCTTTCTTTCTTTATTTTTTTTATTAGAGGGGTTGTTCCTTTTACAGGGAGTCTTCCAGCTCCCCAGGTTCTACCACTCATTTACCACTGTCAGCTCACAGAACCAGCAGCAATATATTCTTCTAAAATGATGTTCACCCACCGACAGACCCTGTGTGACAAGGCTGCTACTCCAGAGCTCTCCCTTTTTTTTTTTTTTTCCCCAACCTCACTGATTTTTTCACAGACTGCAAAGTGGCTGATAACACCACAGCCAAGGCATTTTGGTTTTTTTTAGGAAGATTGCAGAAGAGCCTCCTTACAGCTCTGAACTCTTTCAGGGCTCCAGCTCTCCCTGCTATCAGAAATCAGGCCACAGCTACACGATGTCGATACCACCCTGGGCAAGAGCATAGCTGGTAACCTTTAGCTGGCTATTGGGAGCTACAGAAATAAGCTGTGCGTGTAAGAAAGAGTTTGTTCAGCATCTCACCCTTTAAAATCTTTTTTTAGGAGAAAAGCCAGATACTGCTTCCATAGTCAACACTCAGTCTCCCCAAAGTGATCATATGATTCTTGACCTCAAGTGAACGGTGTGTTTTTACTTCAGTAACCCTGCTTGGCAGGCTACTGCGTGCATTTGTTATTTTCTGCATGAGAAAGTTCTTTTCAGTCGAAACTT
>VZTL01049590.1:0-20396 GCA_013400535.1 Scopus umbretta | reverse complement strand
CTTCCTCAAGTAATCCTATTTGAAAAGGTAAGTCTAGGCTGTTCCTGTCCAAAAAGAAACACAATATTCCTCTTTCCTTTTTTTTTGTGAGTTCTTTTGATACTTGTTTTGTTTTGTCCTGTACTACCCCTAGGTTCCTTTGTGTGTTCAGTCTTTAAATTTTGAATTAGTTTGTGGTCAGTGTAAATCATCCCTACTTAAAAGATTTATCTTTCCTCAGAGATCACCTTTCTGTATCAGATGTTCTGACCTTCTCTCATGTTCCTTCTGTCTGCACTGTAGAGAAGCTGCTTCCAATTTGGATTGTAAAATGCTCATTTAGATGTATACCTGTATAAAGAGAGTCTCTTCTTTCTCTAACCTTTGAAACTGTATGTGCTGTTGGAGTTTCAGGTGATTGTTGTGGGACCTGGATGCAGTCCAGGCTTTGCTGCTGGTAGGTTCTGTAAGATACGAGTTGCAGTATTACTGGACAGAGAAGGCTTCCTGTTTTTCAGTCCTCTCCACTCACGAAGAATGTGACTGAAGCTTTGTTGTATAGAGGTGTTGGTGTCTAAGGAAGGAATATTCTGTTGAAGGCCCTTTCAAGAGCACAGCAAGCAACTTAAAGGGATACCATTTGGGGGGGGACCCCAAACAAAAGCTCTGGATTTGCCAGAATTTTGTAGGTCAGATATATTTGCTTAGGATTCAAACAAGGCAACAGAGTACTTTTTGTCTCCTTCTTTAGATACACTTTAGAGACTTGAGGAGAACTAATCAATGTTGAAACAAATGTGGTGGCTTTCTGGTGACTGCTATATTTCTGAGAGCTAAGCACATCACCATGCACTTTTTCTTCAAAGTATGGAATACCTTTGTTTTAACTGAAGATTTTAGCTGAATCTTCTTTTACTGTAGAGAGAATGCTACTCTTGGTGACACCATAACACCATTAAGCCTGTTCACAAGTGGGAAGAAAATAACTGTACTTCGTATGTCAAGGGTGCTTCATGATATGGTGTTTATATCCATGTCTATGTAATTTTCGTTAGGAGGCCATAGAGCTATATGTCTCTGGGGGGGTCTGATAGTCAAGTCATAAATAATGTGCTCTCCTTCATGACTGTATCATAAGATATTAAGCTTATTAAGTAGATTAGATTTTTACATGAATAGTGTTAGAGAAATGATTTTAATTAAATGACTGGATAATACAAGCACTCTACAAATAGTTACAGCTTACTACAGGGTTTTTAATCAAAATTGGCATGCATGACCCTGCAGTTCTTTCAATATATTTTTATCATGTTGAAGCAAGTAGGTGGAAAATTAAGATTTAGTTACTAATGCTCAAAATGCAATACATTTTGCTGTCCGGTTTCCATTGTGCCTAAAGAAATTACTTTTGACTCATTAGTGCTTCAGAAATGTCATGTCTTTAGAAGCAAATCAAGAAATAGAGAAGGCATCAAATTAGCTTTATGGCTTTGATTTGTTTTTTTACTTAATTGTTCACTTGCTAGTGGACTAGACAGGCCAGCTACATTTGAGTAAGTGACGTCTTCTGGTGTTAGTGACATTGGTAAGTCAGTACAGTGTGCTAGTGTCAAATACCATTGCTAGGGTATCAGCTTGAATGCTTTAAACTAGATAAATAAGTATCTGCAGAAGCTGTGGGTTCTTTGAAAAGCAATCTAATTTTAAAGAATCTAGACACAAATTTAGATAGACTAATGTTTGGTACCAGTTCTGAGAAGACCCACCTTAAATGTTTTAGAATAAACTAGAATAATATGATAGTGAGAATGAGAAGAAGCTATCACTCTGCTGGGGGAGAAAACAGAAAGAAAAGGTTAAGTATGATAGAATTTCCATAGTATTATTCATACAGTTTACCAACAAAAACTAAATAAAACACTGATTTGGTGAGAGCATAATAGCAGAGATTGGACTCTTCAGAAGAGTTTCAGCTCTTTTGAAATATGAGTTTTGTGTTGTTTAAGAAAAGCATAAAAATGGTAAGCATTTTGGAAATATTATCCTAATCATACAGGCAGGTAACTTGCTTACATTCCACTGTAGTGCCACAGAATTCTAAGTCTAAGAAGCCTAAACAGGAATTGTAATACAATCTAAAATAAGGAAAATTAAAAATAAGATTTTATTGTCTCAAATTCAATAGTATACCAGTATAAGTAATTCTATCATTGCAGTCAAAATATAATCAACTGAATTTATTGCTGTGTAAAATCGAAAAATACAAATTTAAATATGAAATTGAAAAATACTATTTTAATATGGAAATCGTTTTATATACCATCTTCCAGTTGTAGTGGAATATCAGGCATACTGTATTAGTCATTTTATAAGACTAACAAAAGATCATGTGATGAAAGATCCAAAATCCAACGTATTTTAATAAAATAAAAGGCTACAAAGCAAGTGAGTGATTTTTTTGGCAGTTTTAATAAAGATCCTGGTTTAGAAACAGTGTCAAATGTTAGTTTATGCTCATAATGCAACTAGAAGATTATTACTGCATTTCATTTATAGAAGGGCACTGCCATCATTTGAGTGTTCCAGTTCTTTAAAGGCATCGATCCTCATTTTCCCCTTTAAAAGAGGAGATTATACACAGAAAAATAACTTCTTGTCTCTTGAAGAGCACCCAGATAGTGAGTCATGACTGTGGCTTCTGTGGAGTATGGCAACAATGCTAATATCTACGAATCTTTATTGCATTTGGGCTGGTCGATGTTTGCTTTTGGAAATAGTGAGCTTTCACAGTAAGTTGCTGTAATGTCTTACCTGAGATGTTCTGAGCCCAAATATATGCGCGTGTGCTCATACAATATTTAACAGTAGCATTCCGGCTGTTTTTCAGCTACTGGCACTGGCTACTATTCCAGTATGCTATTATGTAACGTACTTAGAAAACTTGCCTTCGGTGGCTAAAATAGAAGATGACAAATGAAAAGCTAGTTAAAAAAAATCTCAGGTATTAAATGCAGTTTTGGTCTTCACTGCATTATCAAAGAGGGTGGCAAAGACTTTGGAACTGTGCATAAACAGCAAGGTGACAAGGCTGATCAGAAAATAACTGGTGTATGAGGAGAGATTAAATACACTTGGTTGTAAGATAATGATGTGGAGGAGACAGAGAATGACTGTTCACCATTTCTCCCAGTATAAGAATTACAAGTAACCAAGACCCATGATAACAAATGAAAGGAGTGTCACATCAGACACAGGTAATGGAACTTATTCCCACAGGATTCTGTAAGCGTCAGATACGAGAAAAAACAGTGCAAACCTATGGAAATTACTTTTCATGAAACAGTAGTCTAGTTTCAAATTTTGCCTGAGGTAGATCCTAAATCCTGGTTGCTCAAATACAGGAGGATATACTGGAGAAGGCATTATTAAGTACCTGTTCTGTTTTAATAATCTGTCCTCAGAAACTGCTGCTAGCTACTCCGTGAGAGGGGCCCCATGAAATTTTGGCTCAACTTATAAGGAAAGATCTAACTTAGAGAAGTGTGCTGGTAGTAAAGTGAGTCTCTAGAACTGAAATCTCTGTGTCGTATGGAACACTTGGGCCGTTTTGTTTGTATAGAGTATATATAAAGCAGTGGTATTTTAGTAGCTAGCTAGAAAGTAAGTTAGCTTTTCCAGCTGAAATAGGGGCTAAAAATGTATGAAACTGATGATTTAGAGAATTCTTTAAAACATATGTGTCCTTTTTTCATAACTGAGAAATAATTTATTTCTCCTGTTTAGCATTTATGGGTGCATTGCACGCGCTGTTCTAGTCATAGTTCTGTCGGATTGCTTTTCCTTAGAGTTCATTTCAAGCTTTGATTTCCTGTAAATCTCAAACAGTATTGACAGAAGTTGTTAATGCACAGGTTACCTTCAGATGGCAATGCGTTAGTCACTGAATGTTCTGTGGTGGAATCCAAACTGATCTGCTGTCGCACAGGTTAAACATCTATACTGTTCAACTCTGGGAGTATTTTATAAATAAATTACTAAAATATTGCTGGGAAATGTACATAGTATATTTATGAATATAGCTTTCACAATAGCTACAGTGCTTTAAAATTGAAGTGTTTTACTATACAATACACTTAGTGTTTATTAATTTATTATGTATTGAGTATAAATAGTTTTGTTGCTACCTTGCAGTTGATTGTGGAGATCACATTGCTACTTAAGTGTTTGGCTTAGAACCGTAGAACATTATAGATTGGAAAAGGCCCTGGAGGTCATCAGTCCCCTGCTCAGAGGAGGACCAAATTAGATCAGGTTGCTCAGGACCATGTACCCTTGTGTTTTGGTTATCCTTAGGGAGGGAGGTTCCACAGCCTCTCTGAGCAACCGGTTCCAGTGTTCAATCACCCTCACAGTGGGGAAAAAAGTTCCCTTGTATCTAATCAGAATGTCCCATGTTGCAATCTGTATTCCCTTATTGAAATTTGTCTTTTAATCGTGCAGTCCAAGAAGAGTCTGGCTTTATGCTATCTATACCCTCCCGTTAGGTAGTTGCTGACAGCAATAAGGTCCCCCTTAGCTTCTCTTCTCTGGGCTGGACAAACCCAGTACTTGCAGCCTCTGTTCATATGCCACGTGCTCCAGCTGTTTAATCATCTTGGTGACCTTTGCTGGATTCATCCAAGTGTTTCATTGCTCTGTACAGGCGAGCCCAAGAGTGGGCACAGTTCTCCAAGTGTGGTAGCTCAAGCCCTGAATAGAGGGAAACAAGTGCTTTGCTTGACCTGTTGGCTATGCACTTTTTAGGAGTTGCAGTTAAAAGACCAGCTTCTACCTGATGTGTGAGTCTGATTTACAACAGTGCTTAGAAAAGATCTGACAAACTCAGGTCCTTGTAAACTTTCAAACTACATGTTTTTCTCATAAGATGAGTAGGTTTAAATATTAGCATTCAAAGATAGCATTTATGGTACAAAGCTATTTTTAAAATATTTTCTTAAAATACTAGCTGTCCCAGGGTACAGAGTGCTGTTGCTGGTAATAAGTTGTCTGTTTCCTGATAATTAGAGGGCAATTTCTTATCTGATTAATCCTTTCTATATGTTGGTTCAGAATATAATCACTTGCTCATTATAATTGCTACTAAGTGGATAGCTCAATAAAGTTTTCCTGTTATCTGCTACAATGCATGACACAGATCTGTTTCAGCTTGAGTACTTACTGACAGTGGCAGATCTGGGGAAGGGTGAAGAAATGAGGACAGAGCAGAGGGAAGTGAGAAAGTGCTTTGTAATGTGATTAGTGACAACTTACCTAATTACCCTACTTGGAAAGCTGCATCTTATCAGGTCTGCAGGAGTGATAAAAATCTAGGTAAATGAATTGTGTAGAAGGAAGTTACCCTTTCATTGACTCTCATGTATATTTCAAGGAAAAGAAATACCCTTCTCTCTCTGTGGAAAATTTTTACCTAAAGCTCCAAATATTCAGCATGTTTGTTTTTTTTTCCAGAATACCCATCTCCTCCTTTTCTCAAGACAATATTTACGAAGTCCAGCCTCCGAGAGCTGATAGGAAATCAATAGAGATTTTTCATGCGCACATTCAGGCTGGAAGAGGAAACATGCAGCCGCTGGGAAAAGATGACTTCCTCATGTACAGAGAGTACATTCGAAACAGATACATGTAAATACAAGCTGGATTCTCCTGCCAAGTCTGCTGTACTGATAGGCTGTAAAAATAATTTTAGGAAACCTAGTTTGGTATTTTGCAGTAATAAATTTATTATCTAATACTTCTATTTATTATGCTTTACTATTACACATTTGCAGTATTGTGCTTTACAGGGAAAAAGTGATTTAATAGCTGCTCTTCGACTGAAAGTGACAGTGTATCTTAAGAGACTAAGTGAATAATCAGAGCACCTACAGTCACCGAAGAGTATGTAACAATTTATGGCAAAGAGAATATTGCATCTTTAGGTTTTATATTAATTTCTTACATTGTTACATTTGCTAATAAAGTTGAAGTGATTTGTACGTAAGAATCAGAAGATAATACTTTTCTTCCTCTTTGTTCCATGACAGCAAACAAGCTTTTTTTACAACAGAATGTTTTCTGATATTTCTTGAGGTTTTTAGCAAACTGAGAGCTAAAACGACTGCTTGTAATTTTCTGCTTTCTTAAGCAAATGGGAAAAATGTGTGGCTTATTTCAAAATCAAAATTTGCATCTAGACTAACAAACTCTGTAACCCTAATTTGTGTCACAACTTATCTCACTGGCTTTAGTAGCTACAGAATCTGTGCGACATGCAGGGTGAAAATGGCTTGTGACTAATCATGGGCTTCTGGTAGGAGTCTGAGGTGAACCACTTACTGACTGCATCGGCAAATGAAAAATGCTCTCCACTTTACTGGGCTTAGGCTCTTAGAGGGCGCAAACCCATCCTGTCATTTTTCTGTAATGATGGGCGTTATCCTTTTTGCAGCGTCTTTTTTTTTCCATTCATTTGTGCTCCTGTGAGATGCTTTCAGGTTCAAGCCTACAGCCTCCCAAGAAATCAGTAAGTGAGGTACAGAGACTGGATCAGCTCGGGTGGTCATGCAAGAGGAAGCAGTAGTTGGGTTAGGCAAGACTGAACACCATGCTCAGGGCTAGGTGAGAAGTGGAGAGGCAGCAGGTATCTGAAATAGGTTGTTTAATTTGGGCTTGTGATTAAAACATTTCTCAAACTGAGGAAAAAAAAAGGGGGGGGGGCTATTATTTGCAATTACAAGCTAAAATTCCCAACACTGCTTTCTAGCCCTTTGCCTTGAAGAATACTGACAGTGTCAGCAGCACCCTTGACAAATCATGTTATTCCACAAGCTTGTACAGGCTGTATTTCAGGATTTTTTGGAATAACTGAATAACTGTTTTAGGGATGCCCGCCAACTGCAGGTACTAGATGTAGAGAACATATTTGTGTTCATAGTAAATTGCTTGCAGGCAGCTACCCCAGAGTCCTGGCTGCATGCTGAAGACATATTCTGAATATGTTTGCATATTTTATGCAGTAAGTTGCACTTTCGTCAGTAATTCAATGAAAGAAAAGGTGCAGTGAATAAAGGGAAAAGATAGAAGTTTCCTGCGATAGAAGTCTGTGTGTTTCAGAGAGTGACTTGTATGCAGTCAGTGAGAGAACATGGTACCTCAAGCTACAAAAAATGATGGTGTCCATTCTCTTTTGTTAATTGATTAATACTGTTTTGAGAGAAATTAATGTATTTTAGGAGATGTAAGAATGACGTGTCACTTTAGATAATACTTCATTGCAACTGTCAATGTTGCTTTTTTTTTTTTTCTTTGGGAAAAAACCCTGTACTGAATTCTTTTGTCCAATATGAAAAATAATTTGAAGGAATAAATGCTTGCTTTGGAAAAATGTAGAGCTGGAGTCCTTATTCTAATGAGGCAAATGCATGCTTCTCTTGCTGCACTTAAACTATTTCAAATAATGTTGTCTAGATTATCACAGTCTTTATACTTCTGTTGTTCATAGATAGTGGTAACTCATAAAAGTTACTCTTGAAAGTCTACCACTTAACCACAGATAAGGCAAAAGGTGATGCTTGCTTTTTCAACATCTGATGTTGCAAAACAACAGGAACTGTAATAATTTTACAGCTCTAAGAGAAAATATGTTGCTGCTTCAGCAATTTCAAACACTCCTCAGGAAAAGAGGACTAAAGGGGTTTGTTTTTACGAAGTTTTGAGAGATGAATGACATCTCAGTCCATTCTCTGTAATATAACGCCAGGCTTTTCAGCATCTCTTTAAGTGTTGGCCATGACAGCCCTGTCGTGGTGTCTCCTTGAATCTTTTAGTATATGTAACTGCTGCTTGTTTCTTCTAGCTGCTTATAGGGGTTTAAGCCATGTGCATTACTTCATATTCAGTATGTATTAATATGCAGGTGATAGCTTGTACGATCTACCATCAGAGTACTCTTAGCAGCTGCTAAGAATACTTCAGGGTGCTAAAGACAACTGTTTGCAGGTTTGTTTAAAAAAAAAAACAAAACCACAATAAAACAATGCACAAACCAAGATTCCTAGCTTAACACTGTCTGAGTGATAAACCTTCAACAGTCTGAATAATCTGCTGCCCATGTAAAGGGTTAATTTAAAAAGAAAATACGCTCATCACCCATGTAACAAGTTCAGTTGTACGAAGGGCTCCAGAGATGCTGCCTCTGCATCTACCGACTTTATTCTGTTCTTGTGATAATACAGTTCTCAACAGTGTTAGAAGTTCTGAATAGATCCATGTATTTCCCTTTCAGAAGCTGAGGAAAATGTGTAAAATAAGCATAAAAAAAGAATGGGCTGTGTTGGCTCTGAAGACTAATGTGGGGCTCTTCTTGACTCTTAAGTGCTAATGATCATCTTTAACATTGAACTATATGGGCAAATAAAACATTTGTGAGAAATGTGTTGTTTTCCTCCAAAATGTATTTAGTTTGTTTCATTGTGTTTGAAGGTTACATTGAAATGCAATACTAAAATCTACTCCTGGAGAATAATGAATTTGGGTTCTTCTGGATTCTTTTTGGGTTCTTGTGGATTCAGGAGACACAGGCATCGGATTAGAGCTCCGTCATTTCTGAGCCAATGGTTCTTTGATGCCAGTCCAACAGCTTCAGCTCTGTTCTATGACCCTTTTCAGACTGATACTTGTGCCCTCAGGAGCAGTTATTCCCCAACAATTTCACTGGTAGTTTCCCCTCCTTGTGAGTTTTCCTTCCACTTGCAAGGCCCACTGACTTTTTGTTCTCTCACTCTCATTCCTTTCCAGAGAGACTCAGACGTGACCCTGAAATAGGATCCTTTTAATGTGCACACAGCTGCAGCTACCAGAGGAGAGAAAGCGAGAGCGCCGTACGTAGCTCTGGGATGACTTTTGTGGTAGCTCTTTGGTTGTGTTGAGTTGAGTTTTTTGAGATTTTTGCACAGGATCCCAGGAAGGTTCTGCTGGTGTTCACAGACTCAGGCCAGCCTTCGCTTGTATGAACTCCAAAGCATGTGACCTGTCAAATTGTCATGTTTTACAGTAACAGGAAATACCAGCTTCACTTGGGAGATCACTTCATCCTCTATAGGAGTTTCACCCTATCAGCACTCCCCGAATAATTATACAGGTACAGTTGACTGAGGATAAAATGATGTGTATGCCATACTTCAATAGTTATGTGAGTGTTGAGTTATATATAAAGTATTGTTCCATTTGCTGGCATAGATTGAATCAGATTGATCACCTGGTGCCTGATATGGAAAAGATACAATGTGCTTGGCTCCCAAATGCCTCCCCCTGTCTCCTATACATTTAGAAAATCTAATTAAAGTTGTCACTTTTGGTAGTGTTTTAAAAGTAACATGGAACTAGTGCAATACGTTACAAAATATTAATGAAAAAAATCATACATTGAAATTGCAGCCCTTACAAATATTGATAGTCAGCAGTTCCCTGTGGGAGTTCTTAAATCTACGTGCTACAAAGAAAATGGTTACAGCTGCTGATCTGTCTACTAGAATCAAGTAAAAGAATACTGAGAAAAGGCATGAAAAACAATGTTTAACGTTACTGTGTATTTCTGGAGGAGCAATACATGCTTTTTGCCATGTCTGACTCAAGGCTTGAATATAATACTTAAATTCCATTCTTTTGAATATATTCATCTGTGAAGAATAAAGAGATAGTGTGATAGAGGTAGGACAGGCAAGCAGCACGTAATGAACAGTCTTTGATGGTCCATTTGCATTTTCCCATTCTTGGTGTAGCTGTGCTGCTGGCACTAAAGCCCGGCGTGGTTTTTAGGCATTGCAGTAGCCGTAGAGTATGCATTGGTGGTCGTCTTCCCATTTTTAGCATGCAGCACGTACAAGACTGTGTGCACACTGCGACCTCCAAATCCTCTCAAAAACCCTAGGACTTGAGAGTATTCCTTGACAGCTCAGGTACTCTTTTTTTGTAGGGGTTCTCTTTTGTTATCCTATTTCCCTTCTTTTTCTTCTCCTTTTTTGGTAGTTTGTTTGATTTCCCTTCCCCTCTCCACCACCTGTGGTTCAGAATCCCTTCTCTTACCCAGAACGGTAACACAAGTTGTAGTTTGCCCACTATATCCGTATCCTTTTGGAGCTTTCACTTCTTGAAGGAAAACTCCGTAAATTTTATCCTTTTATTGAAAAAAACCTTAGTGCTTTCTTCAGCAACCCATATACCTCCTTTTTAAATGCAGGCTCTACCATCATCTGCCCTGCCTGATTTCCTACCTCCCGTGGTGGCGACAGACGCGCGTATTGTCTCTCTTGGGTTCTCTGTGTCTTGGTAACGTATTCTTGAGGAGTGCTCTGCTAGGGTACAGGATGTTAGTGCTTGAACAAATTGTAGGCATCACTTAAAATCTTTTCCTCTAGAGAAAGTCAAGCGCTGCTCTGATTAAGAAAGTAAGAGAGCATTTAAAGTGGTCCCCTCTGATTGTCTCTAGTCCTGCTATAGCAGCATTCTGCATCCTACTGCGTGGAGTTGTCCAAGGGGGAGGGAGGTATATTTTTTTGGTCATACTCCCAAGAAAGTGGATCCCACCTGTTTGAGTAAGCTAGTGTTGGCACGTGTCAAAGTTCACCGGCATGGCCAGATTTTGCAGCGATAAGCCTGGCTCAGATCCCTTAGGGGTTTTTATCCTTTCAGTTCTGATGCCTCTATTCCCTCCCAGTGCCTCTTCCTTGACGTTTGACAGTGGGCTCAGACATGCAGAGGGCTGGGACTCACATTGCTGCCTCCTATGGAGGCATTTTACCTGTGCTAAAACCAGCATTAACTATGCCACAAGGTTAAGCTTGAGTGCAGGCTCTGCTCCTGGAGGGCCATGCCTTCCCGATTGCCAAGGAGAGCTCCCACCCAGCCAGGGCCCACGGCAGGGACACGGGAGGGCACCCTGCACACACACAAAACACGACAGCCCTTCTGGCTGTGCCGGTTACATGGGGGAGGACTCCATTGTTTCTTAAAGAAGGAAAATAGCGAATGCCAATTACGTTATTGCCCAATTTTACCCACTCTCTTAATCCTGGAATATACTCAGCATGAGTGTTGTTGGCTTTGGGAGGATGGGTGGTAGATGTTGACTTGTGTGAGTAAAAGCTCAGACTGAAAAGCAGCTTCACATGCTTAAAATCAGCCTCTGATGACTTCCATCTGAGTGCTTTCAGAAAATATTTGTTATCTGCCTCTGGTCCTTTAAGGGCATCCTGTTGTATGCCAGATATCTTGACTGAATAGTGTTAAAATGTGAGCTTTTGCATGTCTCTAAGATACAAGAAAAAGCAGCTTACAGGCTGTGTTTTTTATTCGTCTTAAGATAGGCAACACATTACTTTATCACTGCATCAGGAGCCGTTTTTTCTGTGACACAGACCTTCCTGTGCAAAGTGGAATTCGGTCATCACCGCCCCACGCCCTCCAGCATGAACACATGCCATTAAGGTGACAGGCGACACAGTTACGAGCTCATGCTCTGTCAGGTTCACAGAGGTGGCACTATCTTACGTCTACTGCAGATGTTTCCTTCAGAATTCTGGCATCCAGATGTAGTTATTAACGTCGTGTGCTGACCTGGTTTTGCAGAAGTGCTGGTGCTCAAAATCCCACTGAAGTTCAAATATTCTCCAAACATACAGCCACCTTATACCCCAAATCCTAAATAATTCAGACCTGGGCTTTTGCTGGAAGATCCTTTAGACTTGGGAAGGGAAATAAAAATGTAAAATAAATAAAAACACACAGAAAGACATCTCTTAATTTTGCCACTCTCATGAATGCTACGTTTACCTTGTCCTTCACCAGCATTACAGTACTCTCTAAGCAAAAACCTGAACTTATTGCAAACCATGGGAGGAGCCATTACTGCAGGCTTGCGCGGTATTTATCCTGTTTCTTACGATTGCTGACAAACCTGTGAGGCAATTAGCCTAGCAAAGACTTACTGTAAACTTTGCTGCTCAAAACAGCATTCCTAAAATCATTATGCACACCTTACACGCAGGGCTGTGCTACACTGGATACCTGTGTCCTGGCCCCTGTGTGTCTGTGGGCACACTTGCCATCCTTGTTTCGCGTCGCTTGTTGCACTTGGCAAGGGACCACCGGCAGCACCTCCGCACCCTCTGCAGGAGCAAACAGCATTTCGTGCAACCTTGTTGTGTGACTGTGCAGAGTTTGAAAGAACTGTCCCGTTGGCAGGTATATAGCGGTTGGTTGGACTCCATGTATCTACATCAACCCACCCTGGCAGATATTGTGATCATTGCGTAATATTGTTGAATCCAAACTATCCCAGCAAGATACCGTTTACTGACTGAGCAGCTGATGAAGCATCTAGTGAAGATTTGCCCATCTTGCGTTTTCCTCTGCATGATTAAAAGAAAACCACCGCCACCACCAACAACAACAACTGAAAAACTCAGGCATCAGCAGCTCAGAATGTGAGAAAGCTTAGATGGGCACTGTCAGGGTGCTGGACACGGAGGTGCAGATTTCTAACAGCAGACCTGGTTCTTTTTGTCACCAGCCTGCGAACAGATGGTATCTGAAGTTCCACAAAGGCCCTTTCCACTTTCCCTGGGATTTCTGTTTCAGGTGGCCCAACACTGTAATTCAACTGTGCTAAAAACCCAACTTTGTGTTTTTCTAATAGTATGACAAAGGTGCTAAGAGAGCAGTATATGTAGATTTTTTTCATCTAGTCTGTATTTTTAACACTTTGTCTTGCTTTTTTTATTAGTGATGTATTCAGAGTTGCCATCAATAGGTCAGTGGTTTAATTTTTCTTAATTTGTTTAATTTTCCACATACTTTCCTGGAAATACAGTGTGGATCGTGTAAGGAAGAAGGGAAAGGAAACTAGGGAAAATGGTAAGATTTCAACTCTCAATCAAACTTAAACCTATCTCATTGCCCGCAAACATTCTCCATAGCCCAGAAATCCTGTAGCAACTTCTCCCATAATAACAATGAATGTTCTGTGCCACTCTCTTCCCAGGTTTTTCCCTGATCAAACTGTTGGATAACAGACTCAGGTGCTCACAAGTCCTGGCTCTGAAGCCTGATGCTGGGCTTAAGGCTTTGCACAGTATCTTAAGAATTTTTGTTTTCCTCCTCCCCAGCTTACAAGGGCATTTTGTAGGATCATGAACTCCCTGCTCAGCAAGACAGGGACAATTCAGTGAAACCTGTCCTAACAGAGGCAGGCTTTTAAGGAGGAGTTAGACCTGTCACCTGGTAGAGAATCCTTTTTCCCCAAAACTTTCATAACCTTTCCACAGCATGGCCTAAGTGAGCTTTTTAGGTATTTCTTCTTTTGCTCTCCCTTCTCTCCCCATAAATCACAGTCCCTTACATTGAACTTAACACCAGGGGTGAGGAAGAGCTAGCATGCATCTCAGTGAGACAAGAGGAAAAGGAAAAAGGCAAATAAGGGAAGAGCTAAAGTTGCCTGGGTGAAAATAGAGGGTTGGACCTCAGTGGGGTGTATTTGAACAACCAAGCTGATGTACAGGGAAGAGTAGATTGGTGGGAAGGCCGTAATTTAGTTGCTAGGAACTGCAGAAAGAGCTGTGCATGAGCCTGGGCACACGCACATTGTTTGCTTTCACGTTGTCAGGCAAGTGGGTAGGTTGACATTACAAAGCCGGAGCACACCATGTCTCAGAGCCCCAGCTGAGCGTGTGAGCATGGGTCCAACACACACAGAGACACGTGGAGCAAAGGGCTTGTGCTGCTGTGGCGGGGAGGAGGCTGGGTCACAGCACGTGTAAAACAAGCAGCAAGCCTGCAGTTGAGACATACCCCATATCCACATGAACTCTGATGGGAGTCACAGCAGTCATTTGGAAGATACATGTGCCAAGCCTGATTTGAATTTCCAAAGGTCACTTTTGTCATTCTCGGTGTACCGATGTTTCTCATTAACAAGTGTCTCCAGCTAGTCCTGTGCAATGGCCTCAGGACATGCTGTTGTAACCAAGCAGTGTGGCACAGGGCTACCACCGGGGCCTTGGTCTTGTCTACTGTGCTCTCCACTTAAGGGGTGTTGTAAGAGAGGGGGATGTGTACCGGACATACTACACAGGTGATCAGATTTTGACCCAGCAGGTACGTCTTGCTGGGTGTCTCATGAAACCCGTAGAGCAGCTTTCTGGAGGTGTAGCTTGGTCTGTAGCACTACCTGACTGAAGTCCATCTTACCTGATGGCAGTGGTATCAAAGCCAGGTAGGCTGTAAATAGAGAGGAGGGCTTCCAGAGGTGAGCCAGCTCAGCTGTCTTAGGGTAGGATAAGTTACCCCTCTGCAGGTGCTTATTGCTTCCCATTGTACTACTCTGGAGGAACCTACACAACTGGCTTAGCCAAGACACCTGCATTTAAAAAATAAAATTAGATTAGTCCCTTGGTAACCTTTATAAAACCTGGCAGAGCTGTGAGATAAGTGACCAGAGTTATAACATTATAGTCAAGAATGGGTCCCTTACAAAATGATTTTATGGCTTTAACCTCTGTCTCAACCACTGCAGACACAGGTAGGTACACCTCTCTGAAATAAGGGCATATGCCACTTCAGGGTTACACCATGTTGTCAGGAGTACATGGGACTTCTGATCTATCATCAGCCAGTGCAGAGAACAGGCTGCTGGGGGTCAGCAGAGCTTGTCAATCATCAGTGGCTTTGACCAAAACAGGATTTGTCTGTCTCCATCACTGATGTGTTGTGGCCACTTCTCTACCCACGTCAGCAGCCTCATCCAGGGACCAGCTCTCCCTGGCTCCCCTGAGACTTGCAAAGCTTAGCTCTGCTTCTCTGGTGCCTGCTGCCAGCATATTCTCCATCTGCTGCCTTGGCTTAGATCTCTGATGAACATTATGTTATGGAATGGCTTTTCCAGTAACATTTATACCATTAGAGAGCCCACAGACCCATCCACTTCCCACTCATTAAACGCTTTTCCTTCAAAGGCTGGGTTTAGGTAGAGTTAGTTTGCACTGCAGCCTGCTGAGCAAAGGCCACAGGCTCACCTGGGGGAGCATCACTCTGCCCTGAGCACAGGAAAGCAACCACAGCCTGAAGACAAGGCTACCTGCTTTTTTGGTCAGAAGTAATTGGTCAGAATTGGGAATCTTCACTTACCTGCCATATAAATACTACCTGACCCCTCATCTACCTGCTTTCAGGTGTTCAATACTGTATGTGTTCAAGAGGTCACTGAATCTGCTGGTCCATTTTAATCATCACTGCGCATCTCCTCCATGCTCCCATTTATTAAATGTTGTCTGCAGAGCATACTATGGTAGCACAAATACCGCATTGGTTTAATTGTTTCTCAGATGGGCCCTTTACATTTTTTCTCTTACGGCTTCTAACTTACAAACACCTCTTTTGCCTGCTTTCATTCTACATATCTTTGCCGTTGCTGATTTTATAACTCCTTCTGCACATCTTGAGTGTCATGGGTCTGAGCACAAGGCCATGATTCCTGCTCTGGGCAATCACAAAACTGCCCTTTGCCTTTTCAGCTCTGTAGTTGCAGATGTGAATCTGGGAAGTTTAGTCAAGGATGTGTTTCTTGCTAATTCTTCCTCTAGGCATTAGTTTGCTGTTTCATTGTTGTTTCTGGACTGCAGGTTTGGGCTGACTTGGAACTAGATGTCTCTGTTTATATCCCCTAATATTTTCCTTCTGTTTAATTTTTTCTTTTCCTCAGCAGAGGCCCAGTGATTTGGCTATTAGCTGTGCCTGTAGAAATAGAGGCTGCAGTTCATAAAGGCAGTTAGCACCATTTCTGTGCTCTGAACAAGTTGTCACTCACCCAAACTGCAGCATGGCCCCAGCGCTGAGGGTGTGGTCCTGAAATACCCTTCTAGGGACACTTCATCACATCCTCATAAGAGAAAAGGCTATTCAGAAAAAGCCTGAGGAGCCATAAATGCAAAACATCTCTTTTCCCACTTGGCCTCCATCAAGGACTCGTCTCTCACAATTGCCTCAGCTCTCTCCTACTGCCGCCTGAAATCTCCGACAGCTCTTCACCCACCATGCACACGCAGGTGGGCCCGCTGGTCTGCTCCTGCAGGAGATGGAGAACGTTCCCAGATCCCACCTCTCTTCTCAGCTGCATGAATGTGTTTCAGACTGAGCATCGCTGCGTCTCTGCCTGGGTGTATGTCAATGCATGGGCACAGGCAACAGAGACGGGCCAGCTCAGGTTGGCTTGTCTTTCGATCATAGTAGGAGGCAGGAGGCATTTTGAAAGAGCGTTGTTGTTTCCACAGAATCCCTGAAGCTGAATGGCTTTGGGTTTTGTTAGAGGATAAGTTCCAGCGTAAAATTGACACATCATCAGTACTACAAAGCGTTTGGTACAGTATGAATTTTCTCAAAGGAACCATTGAACTTGAGCTGATTATTAGATCAGTCTGTAAATCCTCCAAAAAATGTTTATCCTCAATGTAAGTGCTGTGACTTTGGGAAGGATACACATTCATAAGCATAAGATGCTTT
Source organism: Scopus umbretta (assembly GCA_013400535.1). NCBI lineage: Eukaryota > Metazoa > Chordata > Aves > Pelecaniformes > Scopidae > Scopus > Scopus umbretta. Next base: position 3,827 of record VZTL01049590.1, on the reverse strand, counting down.
TCAGCTTCTAGTTATGGAGAAATCACAAGCACCCCTATAAAGAAATTAACATGCTTTGGAATTTGGATGTAATTAATATTTCTTTCTTTCTCAGTTCCTTTCTTTCTCCTGACAAAAAAAAAAAAAGAGAAAAGATTTGCCAGTGCTTTTCTTGTAAGCACTGTGATTTCAGAGCATACATTTGCACTCAGCTTTAGGACACGTTGACCTGCTTGTAACTCAACAACTGTATGGCCGGGAGCACAAGTAGGGAGTCTCCAGTTTTCATCTATGCCCCGGGGTTTTATATTCTCAGCCTTACCCTGCTTCGAGGGGCCATAGTACAGACTCATGCCAGGCACTTGCTCTCTAAATCCTAACTACAAGACCATAAACATCCTCTTTGCTGACAGTCTGCTTTTTGCCAACACAGCTGGTAAGCTTCCTCACACTCACTCTCTTCCTCACTCTCTCACTCCCTTTTCCCTCCTCTCCTTTGCAGTGGTTTATTCGTGCTGGCATGCCATGCTGATGGGCCCTGCCTCAGACAGTCTTCCAATAACCTCAAGGGGGTTTTGGAGATTGGCTACTCACTTTAACATGCCTAAAAGCTGTTGCTCACGCTTCAGTCCAGGCAGAACATCCTTCATTTCAAATGCCACCAACATGAAGGGAGGTGCTTGTTGCTTCAGCTACAAAGACTGTGATGGAGTTTCAGCTCTGGAAACAGGATGGCAGAAGGAAGGTGTACACATAGCTTTGCCTCTGCTTCATCGATAAGAACTCATTTTTAAGGACATGGATATCTAGGGCCAAGTCTTTCTCACATGGAGCTTTGTGGGAATACTGTTTTGAGTTCAGTGGGAATAACCTCAGGCCTAAAATGGGAGCATAAAAACTTTCTAAACCTGTGGTACATGGGTAGAATTATGCCATACTGTATATGCACAGTATATTTCCTCACATTGTCCAGCAGCACCACATTTAACAGCAGCAAGGTTATGGTATAACCAGAGGCATCATGCCAGTAACATCCTGAAGGTTCCCCGGACTATAGACACTTTTTGTCAGCTGTAAAAGCATTGATTTTTCAACCTATATTAGGCAAGAGTAACTGAAAGAATACGTTGCAAATCCTGTCTTTAATTTACTCAATATTCTGGAAAATGCAACCAACAAAACCAATTTCCCTCAGAAAGGTCTTTGTAAAAGAAGTGGCCTCCTCCCTGGCCAGACTCCTGGCTCTCTGGTAATTGCTTTCTGCGCACTTCGCTTTCCCACCTTGTTTTTCCTCTCTTCCTACCTTGCCATTTGAAAACTATTTCTTTGCTATGCTCACCTACGGGCAGAGCACAGCAGCTAGATACCGAAGACATCATTTCTAGCTGGGGATGTAGGCAGGGAAGAAAGCTGGTGTAGGAACCAGAAGGAATCAAAAGCAATGGCCCTGAGTCCCAGTGCTGTGTCTGCCCACACTGCAAATCATGGGGGATGAAAAGAAGCCTGCACCGTTGCTTAGATATTGATAAGATAAATGTTCTAGCACCTCTTGGATGTTCAGCTAATGTTTTGGTTTAGTCCCGGTAGGCAATACGGAGACTTCAATGTCAGTTTTATTGAGCTGGGATTCCTGTTGGACATGGTGTGGTCCAGCAATGGTTCTAGGGTAGGACTTGAGGATCTCCTCCCTGGTTCCCAGTGCTGATGCTGGCTGATCTGCAGGGATGGAAAAAATTGCTTTTGTAAATAGCGTTTTGGCATATGGAAAAGAACAAATCTATGTAAGTGATAACACAGTGTGCAAAGAGGCTGCAAGTGATCTAGAAAAATAAATAAGGAATGTCTCCTGGTATCAGACATGGATCCTGCTCTGTGCATACACATAAAGCAGCTCTCTAGAAGCTGCTTTTCATGCTGACAGTTGGGATGTAGCAGACCATCAAACCTGTAACAGCGCTGGTTGAGAAAAGCGTCATTTTACTGTGAAACAAACAGCATTTTACAGTGCTCCTGGCCATCTGGAAGCCCCAGCTCACTCTCCGCTGTATGAAAGACTCTGTGCGTGGTAGGGGACTAATTCATGTATGTATAAGGAGGTTGATATCTTCTGCATGCCTTGGATTACTGCTTAGGGACCTGCAAGTGCCAGATGTGTGGTGTTCAGGGAGTTACACATGGGCCGAAGACCCACCTGCTGCTTCTCCTGCAAACACCTCAGCTCCTGTTCTGTGCTTTCGCTCACATTCAGTTTTTGTTGACTCTCAAAGAGTGCAATTTTGACACTCTCTTTAGATGGTCCATGGCCAGAATTGAGTCAGTGGATCCACGGCCCTGGCTTTTACTGCTTCAGACCATGCAGCAACCAACAACACTGCAAGTTGTGACCTTTGCCAACTAACCAGAAGAGTGTGAAATAGATGTTTCCCTGATACCCTCTGGCACAGGGGCACGCAAGTCTGGGGAATCCTGCGTTTGTTTCGGGTTCTGGTGGGAATATGGTGTAACCTTCTCCCCGTCCATTTTTCACCACGACTTCCTCTCATCTGCCTGGTGTGAACCCAAGTGCTTTCACTCAAGTATTTGCACTTTTTGTCCTAACGTCTCCCTGCTGTTCTCTACATCTCGGTCAAGTGGTGCCGGCTCCTTGTGTCCCCCACCCAGGTGTGCTGGTGGGGTAGGCAGACATTGGGGCACACTGATGTATCTGGGCTGTAAGAGGGCACAGGGGAAGGACACTAGTAGCATGGTCTAGTTAGGTCGTTAAGTTTAGGTGGCCATTGCTGACGGCTTGCATATTTAGATTGATGGAGACTCCAGGATGGATTTGCAAGAGAAATTTCTGCTTTCTTCCCACCCAACTGTTAACACTACAGGAACACTGTATTTTTTGAGTCAAATGAGTCGAGGCTCGGTCTTACCAGGCATGAAATAAATAACTTTCTGCTTAAGCAATAGGGAACTTAACTTGCTTTCAAAGCAGAGAGTTCAATGAATCATACATTGATCTGAGAAGAAAATCATTAAGTTCAGGAAAAGAGGGGGTATATTTTTCTGAACTGGAGTCAGTTCCATTACCATTGAAGGCTGGTCTGCTTAGATAAATTGACTTCTAGTGACTTCAAAATCACAGAGGATATAGGGTCTGGTCAATAGTTTAACAAATAGCTTCAAGGAGTACAGACCTAGCCACAACCAGACAAAGGCCATTGAGGAAAATGTCAGTAAAACCCAAGATGAAATAGCCTAGGTTAAGGATGAATCATCAAGAGTTAATGACAGAAATGACATTTATTTTTAAGATTACTCAATAAGAAAGCACTGACTTGCATTTGGTTTGAATTTTGAGTGGTTTGGCTTACCTTTCACTTACTTTGAGCTGAAAATGTGCCTAATTTAGAGTGTTTATCCTGCAAAATCTGTGACACATTATCCATCATACATCTTATATGGCGCAAAGAGACATAATAATTACCACAGCATGCAACCCATCACAGCCCCTATGCATTTTCCTCTGAAATGTATCTCAGGAATTGGAATCGTGTACATTTATGAAATGCTTAGAGGCATGTGCATCTCAGATTGTGGCTGTGTTTCCAGCTTTGCTTCTCAGCAGCAGCACAGGGGGCAGTGACATCCACTACACTTCCCTGACCGCTTTCAGAACCCTGGTTTTGGTTGCTCTGCCTTCGCTGAACTTCAGTGTTCCAGCTGAAATTTTTCATGGCAGGGCAGCCAGAAACTTAGAGCTGTTGTTGTTCTCATGCCCTCCTTTCAATGTACATTACTGTCTGTCATAAAGAAGACATGGCCCACCCTTTATAATATAATAAATATAATATAATATAATA
>VZTL01049589.1:78179-105464 GCA_013400535.1 Scopus umbretta | reverse complement strand
CAAGCTCCTGCTCAGCAGGCATGGCTGGCATGCAGGATCAGTATATTCACCCTCCACAGACCCCAGGGTGTCTCAAAGTCTCCTTGCCCTCTAGCACCACAGGCCAAGTTTGGATACAGAATAGCTCCTTGAACTTAGAGCTGAGGAACATTACTAAAAGGGTAAAAAAAAACTTATCTGAGATTGTCCAGCATAAAAATGGAAATACATTCCAAGATGACAGATAATTTGACAAAGTAGAAGTAAAGGAACCCAAGACAGAGCTTGAGGAACGCTCTCTGCAACTAAGCAAGGTTTTGAATTAGGTCGCTTCCTTAAAGTTACCTGCCACTGCCTGCTTTACAGGTAAAATCCAAAGGAGCTGAAAACTTCAGCGAAGTTATTGAGAAGTTCTAAGAGAACTTTGTGGTCTGCCCAGCACAGGAAGATGCTCTCAAATCCCAAAATACTTGGGATAGTAATCCTCAAGTTTTGTTCATGAATAGTAATATTCCAACCTAACAAGAGCTCATGTTTTACAATCTGTAAATAGGGACTTTCTAAACTATGGAGGTAATCCCTTCCCTTGCTTTTGCAAAATCTGCCAAACACTCTCTTGTAGGAGACGTTGCTTGAATGTTAAGCTTGAAGTTTAACACCCTTCTCTATTCAAAACTAATATTTCCAAGGATCTAGTCTGTGCTCACTCTGTATTGAGAGACTATAGCCAAGATTGTAATGTTAGTTTTTGGCACCACCCATCAAATGCACAGTAATCCGCACCTTGATACCTTATGTTCTGGGTCATTTGGCTAGGGTGCGATACAGACTCCTGTAGGCAATTAATAGAGGCCCATGTGCTGCAGCCCTCTTAATGCCTACACGAGTGCCTGAAAACACCGATGTCCAAGAAAAAAAAAGTAAGATACTTATCTATGGAAGATCTACAATAAAAATGAGGAAATAATAGTCAAATATTCCTCACAAATAACACAACTACAAATTTACACTCAATAAAATTATTCACCATTCTTCCATGACAATCACTGAGTAAGTTATTTTCTTCCTTGCCCATCCAGAACCTTAAAATCACAGGTGAGATCAGAGGCAAATGGAGAGGAAATTACCAGTCTAAGAACAGGTATTATTATCTTCTGCTTCCAACAACAAATTGGTCATAGACAAAGATGCCCTATCCACCAACCAACAGGATAATAAATATGCAAACTGAGTAATTAAGAGCCACCTGAAGCCATTGGAATCTCTGTGCAGAAGGAATACTCAGTTTGTTATGCGCTGTGACTCTGTTGGTCTTTTCCTTTATAAACAGAAGATAACAAAATGTGTTTCTTTGTAGTAGCAACACTGACTACATTATTGCAACAGGCCTGGGAGTGACATCAGGACTAATAGGCTCACATTGGTTGGGAACGAATTAGAAGGAAAGTGTTTTAGAGATGGCTGCAAAGATCAGAATTGCCAGCAACAGTAGCTGTGCCTGCAGAAACTTCAAACCAAGCCTGCCAATCAACAGGGGAAACCAGAAAAACACAGCGTATCTTACATGGACACTGCTCTGAAGTAGTAGCTATAATTGCCACAAGGAGAAAGGTTCCCTCGTCCACTTTTCCATGACATTTTTGGGAAAAGATCCCAGTGCTGAAAATAAATGAAGATCTTAAGTTCTTGAATGACTTCCATCTCTATGCCAAGCAGAAAGCATTCACAGGAACTTGGCAAAAATACTTCTTTTAAAACGAAAAGATAAGGTTGACTGAGTGCTGGAAAACAGCGGCATCGCTGAAGAGAGCCAGCAAATTCTGCATCTGTCATCAAAACCAGTACTGAGTGGGCAGCAGCTATGCCAGCCTCACTACCTGTGACCTTCTACCAGGGGTCTTTAATCCCACTGTTACCCATCGCCCTTAGGGAGCAAACCAGCCCTGTCATACTGCGGTTCCTCTGCTGAAATTCCCTGCAAGGAAGCCAGCTGGTGGTTGTCTCTGTAGGGCAAACGCTGTAGGATGCTTTGTTGTAACATGAGTTTGCTCCCCAAAGAAAATTCTGAGATGGCCTGTCTCTTGCTGTAGCTATCAGGTCAACAGTGACAGTCTTTCCATACAATCACCACAGCAGTTTCCCAATTCGCGGCTTGAATTAATCATGTGCATCTATCTAGTAGGTACTGCTCTCAGACTTCCAACTTGTTTAACTGCTTTAACTGAACCATTAGTACATTACAATGATTTTAAACTAATACTATTATGAACAGGAGTTGAACCAGCAACCAAAACAGAAAGGGTCTACAACCTGAATTGGTGTTTCACTAGCCCATGGAGCTGCAGTAAGAGCTGCTATGGAAAACCAGAAAACGGACAGGAACCCTTCAGTCCTTACAATTCTAATCTGGAAATAAGGATTTCTTCAAAAGAGTCCAGCAGCAGAAGCAATTTGTAGGAAAGGACTGAAATTTTACTCAGGATCTGGCTAGAGGATGACAACAGATGCATGACAACCGCAAAACACTCCAGGTGGAAAACAGCTTCGGCCTGTCCTTGACTGGGCAATGCCGACGGGATCAGTACCTCAGGCAACAGATCCATAGGCAAGCTTGGACTCTGCCAGGAAGGCAGCCAGTCATATAGATACACTTCCGCTGGCACATCACACCAGCCAGCTAAGGAGATGTTGTCAATATTTCATTTAGTTGGGGAGGGAAGAGAATAAAGTTTAAATAACAGCCTAGCTTTTAAGCGTTTAATAAAGCCCCTGTAACTCCTGGGCTGGTATCAGCCTAGATCAAGGTCACCTTATCTAGATGCTTTTTGGTTTTAGACACAAGCCTGCTCTGGTGTTTAATGTTCCCTGATGCTGCAAAGGACCAAAATGATAATAAGACCCTGGTGTAAGGACAAGCAATTTCATTCAGGCAGAGTACATTTAAACACACATAACAGCTTCTGTTACATACTAATGGTGCCACAGTTTCACTGTCTCATCTTACTCTGTCAACTTTGTGGCTGAATTATGGTTTTAATATCTCAGCCGCTGCTCTGACTATGATTTGTTCTTTGTTGTTTTTCTGATCTGCACTTTAGAGTAATACATTGTTAGACACTTCAGCTGGTTATAACAGCGCATCACAAAAAGAAAATCTCTTCACTGCTACAAATTATGTATATCTATGACGGTATATGATCTAAACGTGTCCAGAATTTGTGACTCTCTCAGAACATTTGAGTAGAAATTCCTGACAGAACAAAAATACATCTTTACACTTCATTTTTTGATTAAAACCAGCAGCACATTCCAGCTAACACTTTTCCCAGTTCACGTATTTTCATCACAACCTCCATTCAAATGCATCTTCCATCCATTCTTTACAATTATTTTGCTTTAAATATTTCATGATAAACACACAAAATACAATCCTGGATCAATGCGGCCCTTATTTCATAAACAGTTCCCAAGGGACTACATTCATGCATACAGCTTAACACCTAAGTAATTATGCAGCGGATCAGAGTCTATATGATTATTATTCATCACTGAGAAAGGACTATAAATGTCCATTACTTTTCAAAATTCAGGAACAATCTAGCAGTCTTTTAAGTTGGGCTATCACAGGAGTCAGCAGGTGTTCTGTGAATGAAGAATTTGAAAACTCAAGTCCTCATAGCTGTAAGTGTTCCTTCGTTTGAAGAATTTATAAAGGTAAATAGGTGCAAGACATAATAATGGAAAATTCCATTTAATACAGGACAAAAGAAGGGCGGATGTAGATACATTCTTAATGAAGGGAATAAAGCTTGACAAGGAGCTGACAGACGAGCCAGAACCTTCAGTTCTTCTGGGTAGATAACTTTCCCCAGCTGAATCCATCTATGGATTGTACAAGTCACAGGGGGACAAAAAACTGCCTTCCACCACATCCAGGTAAACACTTTTTCTGCCATACCTGTTCAGACCTGATACGCCCCGACTTCCTTTACATTTATCTAACCTGTTCCACAGTCCTGCCAAGTAGCCCCCGCTCTTCTTCCCTCGTGAGGGTTTTGGTAATGAACAGAGGGTTACAATGACTCAGGAGATTTATTTGCTAGCAGGATGGGATTTTCCAGCAAAGATTGCCAGGCTCTCAAGTCCACGATTCAAAATGCAATGTGAAAATACCTAATCCAATTCTAATCTCACTGTGGAGGGCTATATCCTTAGAAGTTTAAAGGGAAAATAACTAAGGCTACAAGTTTTTATAGCCCTCCAGCTTAAGTATAATTTTTGAAAGCATATGGAATTGAGGTAACTGAAATAGAACGATACTTTAATGACACTTTGCCCATTAGGTTATTAAGGAGATCAGTCCATTTGTTTCAGTTGCTTTTAATTATCTTCCGTGGAGTCATTCTGGTTTTATACTTGGGTTTCACATCCCATGCTGTTTAATTTCCTTAAAGATTTTGTTTGCCTGTTTTTAATTTTATGAGGACTTTAACTTCCAGGTGTTTAAATCAGCAATGAAAGAAAAAGAAGAGCATTTTGGAATGAAATGGAATCAATTCAAACTATATTTTAACTTTACGAGTGCTCATTTTCTTATACTGGCAATTCCCAGCCTCCAATCTCAGGCAAGATAGCCTGACACTTTTAACCATATAAATACCGTAATTTTGAAATAACTATAGGCTTCTGCTTGTTATTGCTTAAGATTCAACAGAGGATGCATCATAAATGGGCCCTTAAGGAAACCAACTCTGTTATTCCTGCTAGCTAGAGCAATGACTACCATCGTGAAAGCAAAATTAACTGCCATTAAATCAAGAAACTAATTAGAATCAGATCATCAAGTTCATTTTCTGCTGAAGACTTGGTCTACTGGCATTGGTAGAATGATTTACTCAAGAGTACCTACCAGGGCTGAGCCAAGCCTGTCGGCTTAGTTTATTTCTGATATTCAAGCTGCCTGAAAGAAGCTCAGCAGCTCAAGAAGGTTCATGGGCACTTGTGGCTGGATCTGGGCTAGCAGCTCGCACTGGGAAGAAGGTTGGGAACACGCTGATCTGGAAATCTGGCTCATGCCTACGTATGGAGTCAAAAGGAATCAGACTCTAATCTTCCTCCACAATCCCAAGCGGACGTGGAGCCCTCAAATGACTGCATCAAAACCAAATACACTATTTTCGCTTCTCCCTTCCTTTTTCATTATCAAGAGCCCTCCACCCCCAAACTCTGACAGCAAAGATCAATATGATATCAAATGGAAAGGACTATGGTCTGCCTACGCTCAAGCTTCTAAAATAGAGAGAGAATAAATCTCTCTAGCTCACATAACGAAACATTAACTGCATTTGACAGTACTAGCGATATACTCTTTATGCTGAAAATCCCCTTTCATACAGACACTGGAAATCCCATGTGCTTGTCATCATTTAACCTGTCTGCCAAACGCAATGTCAGCTTCCTACTGTCTATCTTCTCCCTCTGTAGGTGGTTCAGCAACTCAAAAGGCAATAATTATTTCATAAATATCCATCAGTGAGCTTATTAAACTTGGGAAGAAAAGCATAGGATTTTTTGAGTTCTGATCTCATACATACTTGAGAATGCCGTGATATGGTGATTCACTCCAAATGGTAACGTAACCAGTTAGACACCTTTTCATTATCAAAGGATAATAATGGAAAAGATAATGAATAAGGGGACACATTTTGTCACAGCAAGAAGTGCTGCAATTAGAATCCAGGAATCTCAGCTGTCATTTTGTCTGACCTTAAAGGAGCCATTTACTCTTTACGCCTTTGATTTCCTACCGATACTGTGGCAGCACCAATACTTATTTTACATGTCTTTTGAGAGTAATTAATGTTTGGAATGTTCTTCAAAATTGTATCATGAGTCAGTGCAAAATGCATTCCCATATGTATACGTAATTGTTTTTTAAGGACATTTTAGACATATGCATGCTTATATGCCTAATATGAACTCTTACCAGCCTGTAATAATTAGAAACAAACAAAAAAAAACCAACCAGCCCACCAAAATTTCCCTGTATGAGGTCCATTCTATTAACAGGACTTCAGAGTTAATAATTTTACAATTGTGTTTTCTTTATAACCAACACGCACTGGAGGGAATGATGAATTTACTTAATAGCTGCAGCATTATTCAACACACAGCCTAGCAGAACGTTCCACAAAGCACCGAGTGGTTTGTCTGATCGCCTCCAGCTGCCTATCCCACAGGAGTTGGAAACATCAGCTACATTTCAAGTAAGCTACTCTTAAGAATATGATAGCTTAACCGATACAATGAAAATCACTATTTAAGATTACAGAAGCTGCATTTATTGAGAAGGTCTGTCAGACTAGGATACTAAAGTTCTCAAACATCTCCACACACATACACACGCAGGTAAGTGGCACAAACTGGTTGCCAAACTTCAGATTAGTGTCCAGTTTCTAAGTTCTCAAACAGTCCCAGAAGATTAAGAAAGAAGTTCTTTCTCCAAAAATACAATCACCCGAAACAACTCACCTCCTTACCAGTAAGGAAATGCTCAGAGCAACATTGATATTTCTTCTTCCAGGACCACGAGATTTCTCAGAAATAAGTGCACCTCCAGCAGAGATCATAAGGATCTCAAAACAGTGTCCTCTGAACAAACTACAAAATCACTCCACCTTCTCCAGCAGAAATAATATTCCACCAATAAAGAATTAGAAGAAGAAAACCAGAAAGAGCTATGCTACTATGACTTACAGCATGTGTAGGACGCTTCAATACCACGGCGACTAGTGTCACAAAAGCTACCTGAAGAACAAATAAATACTGTGTTTTTACAACAGATGGATATATGATGGATTAAACAGACTGTCAATATGAAAAGCTGCAATTTCTAAATTAAAGTATTTTCTGAAGTGTCAAAACAACTCATCAGTTTGAAGCACATTCTGAAAGATTCCCAAAAGAGTCAACCTATTACCGAAGAAAACTGATTAGTAAGTCTAGTATCGATCTGTTGAAAGCGTATGATGGCTTTGCCTTTCCCTTTGAAAGCTCTCCCCACAGCAACACACTGGGAATTCATCAGGATGGTCTACAGTGAAATCATTAAGCAAAAATAATAAAAGGAGAGAGGAAAATGAAGAAAATCTCAAACATTTATGGGCTTCTGAGTTCTCCTCTTTTACCCGAACGAATGTCATGTTCAGGAAAAAAACCCAACGTGTCCATCTAAGGGAACACATTATTCCTCAGAAGGACAATGATAAACCACTAGTCGCTAATACCCAACTGTTTAAAGCACCTCTTTGAAGGCTCCTACAGTAACTCCGCTTGGGGAAAAATTAAAATGAACCGACGCAAACATGTATACAAGGATGCAGACCGACCTAGAAAACAACACCTTTGTGTGTCTCTGAAAGCAAGAGGATCACGCGTTGGAACTTTCTTCTGCTCAAGTTGCTGTTGTAAGCAGCACTGAATCTATGCAGCCAGAAAAGATCAAGACCGTTGTGAAAGATGTGGCTTAGAGATTCGGTCCCATCCCATACGACCTTAGGTTTGGGATCAGCAAACGGACAATTCCAAGTGAAGTACTTTGAGAAATCAAGAGTGGATCTCAGTCTGACTCTTCTCCACTCCAAGTTTTACTTCCTCTGTAAGAAACGCCTGGTCAGTCTCCTCTCTGCTCTTCAGGCAGAGCACCTCCCACAGCTGTGTCTCTTCCCCAGCAGGCCTCTCTGTCTCTGATGGGGAGTTCAGATGCTTCCACATAAATGGAAATATATACCTATGTACAAATACGAATAGATATTTTATAATGCTGGCTAATGGAACGTTACTGCATTTTCAGATGTTTTCCCATGACGTTATTGCAATTTTTTGCGGTTGTGTGGAAAAAGGACTCACAAGGAAATCTGCAATCTGTGTGTGCAGTTTGCATTGAAACGCACCCAAACATGGAAGGATAGATGTTTGCTATTTACCACCACCTTAGGACACGCGGTGATTAAGAATATTTATCCAGCTGAAAGTGCAAAGCAAAATTAGGAAGGTAGAGCGTACTTGTGCTAACTAGACTCTAGCCTATGCGCTGAGGCTAGTACCAAACGTTGGAAATGCAGTCATGGTTCTTTCGCATCACGAGTGGTAATTTCTGTTTTGCGTCTCATCCTAAGGACAGCTTTCCTCAGGTTACGCTGGGGAAAGCGTACAATGCTCTCCAGCAACTCACAGAAGCAACATAGTGTACAAAAGCTCGACATAAAAAGACGCTTGTCACACTCCTCACAATCAAGACCTTCACCGGATCTTTCTCCCTGGGGTGGTTACCAAGTCTGACCAAGATGAAAGTACACCCACCTGCCGAGATGCTGCTGTGACCAAGGACAAGATAGTAAGAGACAGTTTATCATTTTTTCACAACAGATTTATAGTCCTCCTTTCTCCGCCATGAAGCCTAGTGAAAACGCAGCTAATTGTGGTTTCCTACTACCAACCAGAGAATAATTAACAACAGCTACTGACAAATACAGATCTACATTTTTTTCTGTCTGAAACGTACTGGACACTTTTAACATGTAATTGGTATGCAGACTTCTGATCTGCCATGGACACCAGCCAGTCTCTAGCCACGTTAGGCAAAGATCAGTCCATTTCTTAATTAGAGATGTGAATTAATGGAACCTGAAATGACCATTTTAAATACGGCAGGCCCTAAACAATGACTTCCTGAAACGCTGCGTGCCCTAGAGCTTTTCCTTTGTAATCTTCAAACTATCCACTCTCATCAATGATTTATGGCGTCAAGGTGCCACTTGGCAGTACTTTCAATGTCTCTGCCGATAAAGAAGAAAACGTTTATTCTATCTTGAACTGTCAACAAATGCTTTGAAATTTCATAAGAGTTCTTGCATTTGTCTTTCATATTTCCAGAGTTTAAAAAAAAACCAACCTCAAACTACCTGCCTGTTCATACAGAATAATGCTTATGAGCATCTCATTAATGAGTCACATTACCTTTCTCCACCATCAGAATACGCTTAATTCCATTGGCCTCATACCATAATTCTCCAGCTGGGTACGGAACCTCGTTGTGACAGCCCCATTAGTTCTGCTGGCAACATTAATGAGATTATGATTACTTGAGAAACATACCTAGCAAGTATGAATTCTCATGCAGCCCTCTGGTTAAAAGGGACGTTACAACTTTAATAGAAGGAGACATCAAAAAGCATTTACCCACACAAAGGAATTCAACAATTGTGTTTAAATTTAATACAACATATGATAAAGAGATGAGTTGGAGTAAAAGCCTGTCACTGCTTCTCACACAATATTATTTATGGCTCTATATAGGACCAAATCCATGACACTAGCAGACAGAAATCTTAATACCTTCTGACACAACTGGGTTGAGCCATCCATTATCACCCACAGATCCTTTAAAAACAAACACTGGTTCAAAAAATTATGCCGTTCAACATATTAACTTCCTAGGCACCAACAAGGGGAATCACAGTGATAAAATGACCTGTTTTAGGGAAGACCAAGGAAAAGAATGATCTGTATCCTGGGCTTCAAATCAAAAGCCTATAATAATAGGATCACACTCTCCACTGAATAAATGTCAGATAAATAAACTTGATAGAACAATAGATTTTCCATGCTCCAAAATTACGAATTTTAAAAAGGACCAAGAACACGAGACTGCAAAGTCTTTAACCTCTAGGGAATAAATTCAAATACCAACCAGGTCAGTAATAATCTAATGTCAACTGTTACCATAAAAAAATGGATGATGATAAATAACTAAGTATCAAGCTGCCAGGGAGGTATTTAGCGGGAACTGTGAGGATCTGTGTTATTCTGTGTTCTCTGTATATCTTGATTAGAATTTTAAAGAAAAGCTAATGTTTCTCCCAACTCTATTTCACCATTGTTTATAACACAGAGCATGAAAACTGTCGGCCTACCGTTTAGATTCTTCTAGATAGCGATCTTACTCAGCTTGGGTACTTGCTAGCTTGTCTGCAACATTAGTTTCCTGAGAAGGAAAATACAACATAGAGCCGTCAATGAAGGGTGAATCTTTGGGTTGGAGAGCTTTAGTTGATCTAAGTGGCATACACTTTCTTAATTACATTTTCCTCCCTCCGTAGCGTTGACAGCCTAAGTCAGGTATTCAGCTGACTCCCACTTCCTGCAGTATGGAGAATTGCCCCTTCCATTTGCAGTTGCACACCTCTCTGATCACTACTATAATTTGTATGGCTGGAAAATGTAAAAGAAATGTTTATCACATGTAAATTAAAATAATTTCTTGTAGCAAGCTAGATGAAGATGAAAAGGCCCAGCACCAAGCAGTCCACACTCTGCAGAAAGCAGTGAACAACTGAATCTTAAAACATTTTAACAACATGCAGGCAGACCTGTTTATTCCACTTTGCTTTACAATCCACTGCATCAGTGCATTTATTTACTCTTCTGCAACACTGTGGATCTATCTCATTATGCTGGCCAAACTTTATGTTATAGGTATAGTTGCAGCACACAGGGTTCTCTCAAGAGGAACAAAATCACTAGCGCTGCTAACACCATGTGCTGCACTTAATCAAACATGAGAGAGAACAATCTCTCTGTCCTAAAGGTGTCAGCCAAGCTGAGACCTTGGCAAGTCCGTCCAAACACAGGACGAGGTGCTTAGGAGGACAAAATACCTCAGTGACTTACATGTGACGGACAACACGCTATGCATCCCAGAACTGACGAATCAGCTTTTCTTGATAAAAAGAATGACTTCCCTGAAAGAAAAAAAATGGTATTAGCTACCTGAAATAGCAATGTTATATACACAGTATATGGTATATACACATACCATATATATATGAGAGTATATATATAGAGAAGAGCTGCTTTTACCACGACATACCTATTGAAACTGGACCTCGAGCTACAGGTAGATTTCATCCCTTGAAACATGAACTTTTTGCGACACTGCGGCTCGCAGAAGCAGGTAGCCACCAGGCTGGCCACGAAGTCCCTGGCACCCCAAGCCAAGGGCCCGGCCTTGCCACCACCCACACCCGCGCCCGACCCGTCCTGCCGGCAGCTGGCTGGGGTGCATCCGCCTCCGCCGGCACCCCCGAGGCCGCCCGTTCAACACCAAAAGGACAACTCTGTAAAAGCCAGAACACTCTGTGAACGAAAGGGTTCCTGAACGCTGGAGGGCTGGGAGGACGTGAGGGAGATGGCGGGAGGGTCAGCTCCGGGAGTGCTGCCGTCGGGCCAGGGCCTCGCCGGCCCTCGCGGTGCCTGTGGGACCCCCCCCATNCCAGGGGCAGCAGGGCGCCGGAGGAGGCCGCGGGCGGGCGTGGGTGCCTTCCGTGCGACCGCCCTGCGAGCGAAACGCGGGGAGAGGGCGGCGCGGGTGGGGGTGCGGGGGGGCCCGGCCCTGCGGGGGTCGGCGCTGGCGGTGCAGTCGCTGCCGCCGGCCCTGGCTGGCGGTGGGGTTTCCATGGGGGGAGCCGTCAGCTAAAGGAAATGTTAAGTTGTTTTGGGGGGGAAATAATTAAAAAAAAGGTGTTTTCAGCCTGGAAATGCAGGACTGTGAAATAATAATAAAAAAAAACCAAACCCAAACCAAACCCCCAAAACCAACCCCAAAACCAACAAACCACAAACAAAAGAACACGCCTTTTGCCTTCGGGTTTTAACTAGAAGGGGCATGGAGAACAGATTCGTAGTTGGCGTTACTTGGCGGAAACGTCGGGTGTTCGGGAGCGTGGGGGGTTGCAGCCCCGTTTTTGCCTCCTGAGGGGACGGAGCTTCTTTCCCTCGGGGCNGGGGGTGCGGGGGGGCCCGGCCCTGCGGGGGTCGGCGCTGGCGGTGCAGTCGCTGCCGCCGGCCCTGGCTGGCGGTGGGGTTTCCATGGGGGGAGCCGTCAGCTAAAGGAAATGTTAAGTTGTTTTGGGGGGGAAATAATTAAAAAAAGGTGTTTTCAGCCTGGAAATGCAGGACTGTGAAATAATAAAAAAAAAAAACCAAACCCAAACCAAACCCCCAAAACCAACCCCAAAACCAACAAACCACAAACAAAAGAACACGCCTTTTGCCTTCGGGTTTTAACTAGAAGGGGCATGGAGAACAGATTCGTAGTTGGCGTTACTTGGCGGAAACGTCGGGTGTTCGGGAGCGTGGGGGGTTGCAGCCCCGTTTTTGCCTCCTGAGGGGACGGAGCTTCTTTCCCTCGGGGCTTCTCCGAACACGCTTCCCGTTTGCAGTGACATTATATCGCAGCAACCTCTTCTCAGGGGCCAGCGAAGGCTTTTGTCACCAGGTCTGTAAAACGGAGCGATTCTTAGAAAAGCTCTGCAGTCCGTTCTGTGGCTTCTCTTTTCCAGAACCTGCGCCGGAGTGCCGCGCCTGCTTTCTGCCAGTCTGCTAGGGTAGACGTTACCTCAGCCCTGTGAGGCGTAAAAGCTGTACGGTAGGAGATGCGACTTTGAAGTTGTCTGTAAACACGCTTTATTTGCGATTCCGAAGTATACTTGTGGCTTCCGAGTACTCATCTGCTGATGTTGTAACAAATACCTATTTTTCACTGTCAAAATTAGCCAATATCAGTCACATCTGATACTATGAAGCATTTCTAGTTGAGGCAGTCACTTGCTGGAATTCATCTCGCTCCTTAACCATCCACCTGCTGCTTGCGCAGCTGCAGCTTTTTAGGCCAGCAGTGGGCTGGAGAGCTAATTGCCTCTCTGTTTGCATTTCTTATTCTTTTTCTCCAGTTGACCTGATCTGAATAATCAATCTGCCTGAATCCATGATGAATCCAGCCTGAATCGATAATGGTGTAATGAACAAAAAACAAATGAGCAAAAAATAAACTTAGTGTTTATTAATATTTAAAGTTTAGATCAGAGCAATTCTTTAATCTCTGGGACCACGTTAAAACAAAAAGAAAGCCTGTGGGCCTAGAAGTTTGGCACTACAGGTTGGTTTTGGAAGATTAGCCTTGGGAAAGAAGTCCTGAATTTGTTTCAGGGGCACAGGGTCTTTACATAGCGCACAGAAAGGCTTTGGCAGTAAGGTGGCATGTGGAACGGGAGGCATAGCGTATTCATTAGGGAAACGGCCAAAGTCAGCACTTGTAAAATAAAGTTGCCTAAACCCCAGTAACGACTGCCGAGCACGGTGGCATACCTGAATTTCAGGCATGACAGTGCTTTTGTCTACCTACTGTTACCACGTCGGGGTTCCCATCTTTCTGAGGAAGGAGCCACGACCTTGACTGCTGCAAGATCTTTCCAGAGGGATGTTGCCCATACATTTACTCACCTTATTTTATGAGAGTAGGGAGGAAATTGGAGCAAAATTATTCAGGACAAAGTTACTTAGGTCTTTAGATTCAAAGGATGAAGGGATATCACATCATTCTAATAAAAAAAGGGTAAAATAAGCACAAACAAAGCTTTAAAATAAATCCATTACATGGTAGGTAGCTATCTGAGGCCTGTTTTGTTCCTGGAGCTTGATTCTGGAGAACTTTTCTCATTTTCACATTGGGAGCATGACTCCTCAATAGAGAGCGCCAGCTGGCTGTTGCTTATTATGTTTTCTTTTTAATTTTCTAGGCAAAATTGCAGCATAACAAGGTTTTGCATTTCTTAGTGGTGAGAGGCTTCATAATCTGAAGGCAAAAAAATTACCATTTTAAAATTTTTTTTTCATGAATGATTTTATCCAAGTGTTACTGTAATTCACTACAAATTTGAAGGGAATGCTGCTCAGAATTCATTGCTAATGTTCAGTGATAATTGTTATTGTGCGCTTACCCGGTGGACCTTAACGATGCACTACTTGGATCAGCAGTAGTGCTCGAAGGCTGTTGTCTGGATCCAGTGCACGGATTAAGGAGTTATTTCATCCACCTGTTGTGGTAGCTAAATTCGGTGTGGTCTGGGCTGTAATGTTCCTCCATGTGTCCCCCATCGCTGTAATCAATCCAGTCGCTCTAACTGTATAATTGAACCTGTTGTATGGTTTTGTTTTTATTTGCAGTGCTGCAGCATGGCGACTACCTCGGTAGACAGCTCTGGTAAAAGTGGCGGATGGAATTGAGCCAGAGTTACAGTAGCTCTAGTTTGGACTACTCAGAAGATACCTTTGAGCCCTTTAGTCAGTAAGAAGCAGGCTGCTGGCAGTAAGAGAGCGAACCATCCAAATCTGATTGTTCCACAGAGGATTTGGAGTAATCTGCTGCGTCAGATATGTTGGAAAGCACGTCACGGTTGGCAGGCCAAAATCGTGCAGGTATGCAGAGCTTAGCATGCTTGAGACCTGTCTTGCACAGCCTTAAATCAGCGCAGTGGCGACTTGAATCAGCAAAAATGAAAATGTAAAAATTGTGGCCAGTCTTCTCGCTGTGCAAAGCAACAGCACCTCGGTATGCTGACTAGATCTGTGTTTTGCGCACCCAGGATTTGCTGACAGCTAGGTGCAGGAGGGTATGATTTGGCCATGGAAACCCTTCCTTGTGATGCTGAAATTCTCTTGGTGTGTTAAAAAAAAATTCTGCAAGACATCTCGACTGAGTTACCATGTATGAAAAGTAGCTGGGCCGTAAAATAATCTTTCCAAGGGCACAGGGAAAGTTCTAGGACTTGAAATACTTAAGAAGGCTAGATAGTACCTTCAGGCTGCATCAGGTGGGTGATAGAGACACAGGTAGCAGGACATAAGCTAACTGCCTTAATGTCATGTTAGGTTTTCTTCTGTCTCTGTGGGGTTCTCTGTTGTTCTTCTACATTCTCCTTTTCTCCAAGTTTGGTCTGTGAGTACTTGAAGAGGTGAATCTTTTTCTAAATCTCTTTTTACTTTGGGAGCCTGTCAGCATGTGGAAACATTATAGCTTTAAAGATTAGCTGCAATACTTTTAATATATTTTTAAAAGTAGCGTAGACAAGATATATTTTAATGTCTATTAGCTGTTACTCTTGTAATCTGATTCTACTCGGTTCAGCTTGATCAGCTGGCATATACCAATATCTGATTAACCTTGTCTATACTTTAAAATTGGCAAGCTGTTTCTTTTCCTACTACAGACAAGTCCCGGAGAGATGTTCCTCTCTGACCCTCATCTATCCAACACTTTACTGTGGGTTGTTTCGTTTGTTTGTTTGTTTTTTTCCACTCTGTGGTAATAACCAGCACTGTTATCATTAGGAATCTTTGTTAAGTACTGTTTAGGCATGAAATCCCAACAATGCAGGGCAAAATTTGTTGTCAGGTATATATACATGAATGTAAACCCTGTTTATCGTGGCACAGAATATAGCATTAGCTATCAGTGCTTCAAAATCTGAGTAGAGAGATGATCGTTGCTTCAGTGTCATGTTCATGTTGCATTGTTATAATTGGACAGTGTCTAATAGATGTAACAGTTTTGCCTAAAATTTTTGTTTTTTTACAAATGATAGGTTTTATCTGGAGCTATAACAGTTTTTTTTTTAAATTGTTCCATGTCTAACCATTGATATCCTTATTTCTGGCATCAAGGAGTACATGCTAGGAGGAGTCCTTGCTGTGTGCATAGAGGGTTTTTTTTAATAAGTGTTGCCACTTTTTATCTTTACAAGGTTAATGTTTCATAAAATTATGGAGTCTTCTGAATACTACCAGTTAAATGAGAAACTAGGGAGTAATTCACAGAAAAATATTTTGGGAAATTGATTGCTTTCTGTGGTATCTATCTTACTGAGAACAGCACATATAAATAATAAAAACTCCAGAAAACCTGTCACGCTGGTGTCCCCATAGGGACACATTATTTCCTTGTATAAGCCCACTGAATTTGCTATTAGTACCCTGAAAACACAGTAGAGAAGTCAGGCGCTTCCTGAGTGTGCTCAGTGTTTTGCACTGGGACCACGCCGCATGCATCTTGCTGTCAGTGGCAGTGACTTTTCCGACCTCTGAAGGCTTTTGTCTTCTCCCAGCTATTTGCCTTCACATCTTTGCTGTGTCCTCAGTTTCTGCAGAACTGGAGTTGTGCTGGAACAAGCTGGAAAACAGGAAGCTGATACAGATTTTTTTATTTTCCCTGCCCCGTGTTAGTTTTCACTTGGATCAATACCTTGGAACGGTTCACCTAAGCTCCCAAGAGTCCATGTACTGCCACAAATGCAGAGCCTGTTCAGGGCTGAAAATAAGCAATGGGGCTGAATGAGGGAGGAGGTAGGTTGAGGTTAAGTTAGCGTTCCAGGTAAAATTGAATGTGTCAACAAGCTCTAAGCAGTAGTCTCTGTTTTTTCTTAGTGTATCCTATGTTGTCTTTCAGTGGGGTGATTGGAAATGAGCAATGTGACATTGTGGGACAGAAGCTTGCTCAGCGTTTCACCCGAGATCACTGATATCATCTGTATAGTCCTGTGGCTTGGGGTTTCTCTTCCCTCAACAGGGAAAACTGTCACATTCGAGTGGGGGATTGTTTGCCGCCCACTATGTTTTTCTGCAGTCCTGCTTTCTTTACAATGTATGCTCAGAGCTACCTTTTTTTTACTGTAGATGAGCAGTCTGAAGTAGCGGATTCTGCAGCTGTAGAAGGAGATGTCATGGGAAAACGGATTGATCTAAAAAATAAAGCAGCTGGCATTAGGCAAGACAAATCTGTCATCAAAACTCATGCTGCTGAGTTCAGTAATTTTAGTAGAGGTTATAATTCCTGTTTCTTTTGAGAGGGTATGTAAACTTTTAACTAGACTGAAATTTTATATGCAAGCTATTAAAGTTAAGCCAGGTAATTAGCCTGGCTTAATTAGCCAGGTAATTAAGTATGAAGTTTCTCTTTTATGCTTTCTCAGAAGGCAGTTTGTCTTCTAGAACACATACGGCTTTGCTCCTGACATAGTGACATTATCCTAGTGATGCATTATAAGACGATCCAGATAAATACATTAAAAAATTTATCCACATTTTAAACTGAACTATAATCCTCGAAATTTGACTGGACTGTTTAGTTTTTCTCTCTTTCTTTCCAGCTGCACAGGTACTAGGAGTGTGGGATTTTTTTTTTCCCCTCCAAAGTAAACGTGACCTCAGAATTTATTGTGTGAAATGTTTTCCCCCCACCAATCAGTTGTATTAATTACCGAGTTACTTGTTTGCCATGTTTTAGTTCCTTTCCCAAGCTGAGGGAGGCAGCAGGGCACCAATTTTGGCCAGAACAATGGAGTAGCTTTAACCAACACAATGATGTAGTATATGGAGGAGGAGAGGGGAAGGGAGGAAGGAAGGATGCTGTTTGCATGTACTGGTTATGCAAGCAACTGGGAGAGCAGATGGTGGGATGCAAGTCCTGCTTAAGTCTTTCTGAAAAGTGGGTCAGAGATACTATTTTTAATTAAAAAAAGAGCAAGAAAGCTGTAGTTGAGCAAAAAATAATTGAAGCAGAAGGGGAATCTTCCTCAGTCTGTATGTACACGAAAAGTGAACAAACTTAGAAGTTTTGTAGGTCACCTGTAAGACTAACCAGGGAGATCCTCCTGCCTAGGTACTTCATGGCATTGCATTTGCATACAAGCATCCTCAAACCATCCGTATGTCATAGGAAGACATGACCTCAGAGCATTTTTAGGCTAGTCTTAATTGTGTAGCTCATTCACAACAGTGGTGAGTCAACGTTATGAGTTCCTGACTCATCTTCGGCATTTATCTTTCTGTTACTGGTTTTCCAAGACCACCACGTAGTCAAGTGAGAAGACAGTTGATGTAGATCATCTCGTCTACAGTAGAGAGGCTTCTCTTGGTGAGCTCCTCTGAGATAGTCCTCCTAAAAACATCAGAATCTTGTGACCATTTGATTCATGGAGAAATTGAAAAGGACCCGATGAGTCAGATTCATTGAATGAATGGTAAACAACAGTATAACGCTGCGGAAGTTTTCCATCTTTGCAGAGCTTTCCCTTGAAAGTTAGCTTGGGAAGACTTTATCCTCTTAATCAGTTTCAGGTGTTTGTAGTTCTGCACAAAGGAACATTTTGCCTTTGGTTTATGGACTTTGATGGGCAAGGAGAGTCAGAGTGGTCACTCAGTCTTGAGTAGCAAGTTCTGTTTCGTGAGCTTGCGCTGACGTACAAAGTGATCCATTGTCTTCTGTCCGTCCTATCGCTTTGTCACCTTGGCAGCTAAGGACTTTTCGGGTACGTTGCTACAGTGCTTCCAACCGCTATCAATATGAAGGGCACAAGATAAGGTTCGTGCTTATGCTGCTTTCATGCAAAGACAGTACGCTGTCATGTGATTGACGCGTTATCCCCAAATTCATCAGCATCAGTCATACTTAGCCATGTACTACATTTTTTTTTATTGCAGAATATTAACATATAATCAAAATAAGCACAGTAAGTTTTGTATACCGACATCTATAAATGCCTGCTTCTTTTTGGCTTAATTCAGTACTCCATAGCCCCCAAGCCTCTTACTATTTTATCAACTTGGAGGTACATTTTTTTGAAATACAACAGAAGATGAGCTCACCTAGAACTAGATTGGTGCACAGTTAGTCCCCTCAGTAAATTCAGCAAAGGGAATGATGTATGCACTGAGCATGCATGGTACTTTTGAATGTGTCTTCAGGTAATAAAACAAGTTATCAGTCGTGTGTTATCTGCACAAATCTTTCAAACACTGTGTTTGGTGATCGGGCTGTCTGCATGTTAATCTGAACTGCTGCACTCAATTGTACAAATGCAATTTAGATAATTATGAAAATGTTATCTGGAGATGCAGAGTTGAAATCTTTCTGAAGAGTAGTTATCAGTTACTGCCTTTCACAATTATCTCTCCTTTTACTGTTTTACATTTTTTCTTCTTAAAATTAGAGTATTAGTAGAGCATAAGAACAACAAAATGCCTGCCTGTTTTCCTATTAAATCACAGTTGGACGTTAAAGGAAAAGGAAACTCAGTAAAGATTTTCTTTATTTTTCTCCCTCCGCTCATATGGATTTAAAATGTCATACTTAAAGATGTAATTGCGTACGGAAAGCAAAATCTATGTAGGTCACTTAGTTATAAGCCACACAGCAGGGTTTAGAATGTAGACAGGGAGATTAACTTATCTCTGTTGGTACACACTGAGTGCCTCTGTAGTCAGAGCAGCTTCTTGGTCCAGTTTGTTGTGCTTTACCTTCTCAATGTTCTGTGCTTTGTGACCTTACTGCTGTTATGATACGCGGCTCTGACTTGATGTCTGTTCTGGTGTCTGGTTTTGCTCTTCTTGTCACCCGTTCCTGCCTTATTCCCCTCCAAAGAAGAGGGTGTGGGAATGCAGGATTCGGGGCAGCCAAGCATCAGCAAAATGTACTTCTGGAACAGTAATTGGCACTGGCAGGGATTCTCCGTAGACAGACATGCAGTGACATTTAAGTCTGCCACCACAAATGGAGATTGAGCATTCAAGCATGTCTAGTCCGAAGACAGAAAAGGAGGCAGTACGTGGAAGACACAAATAAAACCAACCACCTAAGCAAGCGCGTAGATCCTCTTGTATGCATCTCTTTTCCTTCAGCTGAAGGACAGGTGAACCTTGTATACCTAGAAGAAAATCTGGAAGTGTAAATCATCATTGTGCAGTTAAAAGATGAACTTTTCAGAATTTAACTGTGTGCTGACTTTTCTCATCATTCTTTGTTCTTGTTTCAGTAAAACTATAGTCCTTGATCCATGATAATTTTTATTCATTCTGAGCTTATTTACAGTTAAACATGAATTACTATTCAACAAATAACTTTTTGAAATTGGTTGTGCAATGAGGTTTAAAAATTCCTGTTATCTTTGGTAGAGTTTCTTCTAATGTCCATAGGTGCAAATGAGCACATGGGTGGGTGTATGGCAGCACACAGTTCATGCGCTATTAGAAACCAATTCTTAATTAAAATGCACTCCTGTATGTCAGGAGAAACTTAAGTGAATTAATGAGGCTGGTATTAAATTGTCACAAAATGTTCTGCAGACCCCATGGGTTTTACTTATGCATTTGAGTACTCAACTTAGTGTATGTAAATGCTTTGTTCTAGGGTTTTTTTTCCCTCCACAGTAGTAACTTTTTAATCTTTTTATTCATTCTGTGTGTAGCATAAATGAATATGCCACTATTTCATTAGTGCGACTAAACCCAGTAGTGGCACATGATTTACGCCGTTTTACGGGGATTCTGCATTGCAGTTGTACGGAGAATGACCTGATGAATGAAATGGTGGTTTCCACTCAAATGTTTATGATCCTACCCAAGAAATTTTTTTTGTTAAATTGCATTTTGAAGTATTGTTAATTCTTATTCATCTGTCTATGAAGTATCACTATGTCGTTGTCTTTAGTCAATTTGATACATCATCTAAGGAGGAATAAATTGCTTTCCGATGATTGATTCTGAACTGTGGTAGTTGCATTTAAATTGCATCTTTTCCTTGTTGTCCATAAAACAAAGCTCACTGATTCTTGCTTTGCTTAGTCTTAACTATAGATCCATTTATCCTTTATATGGATCGACAGCATTTCTGAAGAGATACTTGGTTTCCTTGCAAAATTCCACAGCTATGTCTTGTGTACTTGAGACTAAATTCACTGCAGCATATTCAGGCGAAGTTTTGCATTCATACTGTTCAGTGCTTTAAGTTTTTGTGTTGTGGTTATGCCAAGGTACCCCACAGGACTGGAATGCCACTGCACTAGTCGTCAGACGAGCACCCTGAAATATGCTGTGAAATAGGCAGTGCCTGTCTAGAAAAAGCAAAACTGAATTTAATCGCTGAAAATGGGTGAAACGGACAATACGGAGGGATTGTTTACATGCTATAATCATACTTTCCAGCTAAATGGGCAGTATAATTTGTTTCTGAATACTTTGAGTTAAAACAAACTGACCATACCTTACCTGTGTAGTCATTATTAGTTCTCAGACTTTTTTTGGCTGTCGGAGTGGGGTCCTGAGAAGGGAACGCTGTGTTAGCATTAGCTATATGCAAAGGTATTCACGAGACTTCTAGTAACGCTTACTGTAAAGTTTTGTCTTCTCCTCCTTTTTCCTTTAATTACAAACATTAGAACTGTTTAGTTTGGCTTCAGTAGTTGCATAAAAGCGAAATCTGTGTAGTAAAGGTAGAGGAGTACTCTGCCCTGTTTAGATAGTGGAACACAGTGGTAGCTCATTATATGCTGATGCTCATGAAATACTGAAGTTGTAACGTCATTACTCATGTTAGCTAGTCGGTATTGATTGGCTGTGTTTAAGCCTGTGGAAAATCTCCCACTAAGCGTTGAATGAAGTTGTAAATCCATCCTTACCTGCCCATCTGAAGTATAGTCTCTCAGTATTTAGTTATGATTGCATGTCACTGGGAAGGATAAGAGAAGATGAAAGAGTGAAAGATACTGTTTAAACAAGGTTGTGCAAAGAATTTAGGAAATGATCATTGAAGCTTTAGAGGAAAGTATTTTCTAATATAACTGCATTTCCTCAAAAAAAAAAAAATGCCTAACTATAGGTTGTAGAATGTATTTCAGGTGTTTTCCACAGTTACTTCAATAGACACTGCTTCTAATTTTTCAGTGCCTTGCGAATGGCTTCTTAAGAGTTACTAGATGAGTAGCTCTCATTAAATGTTGATTCATTTTATTTTAGCAAGTTGTGGGTTCAGGTAGGAACAAGCTAAATCTGTATTAGGCAGTCACTGAAAATCATTTTGTTTAACGCCATAGTATTTAAGGACTTGCTTTACTAATATAGTTGCGCTGTATCATTACGTAGTCTAATTCTTTAGGGTTCTTACCCCCTCCCCTCTTTGGAGACTATTCATGGAGACGTTTAGTGTGCAAGTTCCTACAGTTATCATCCGGATTTTTATTCAAATTCTGCACTGCTGTTATTACAGTCATTGCCTCTAGGCTTGACATTGGGTTTGTTTTTTTTATTAAACGGATAAAACGAGGCCTCACAGATAGAAGACCAGTAATTCTTCTCTCTCCCTGATGTGGTAATTGACACTTTTGTTTTGTTGATTTATGCCTGACAGAAATTACTGAATTATTAGATGGAGAACTGGATGCTCTCTGGTCTTTCTGCACCATTAAGATAAGCAAGATGCGTCAGCAGCCGATCTCTAAGCAGGCAAATGGTGGAAAGTCAAGGAAGCTGCAGCATGGATTCACAGCAAAGAAACCAGAGACAAATGATGTGAACTGCATTGTTCCTGATCGGCTAATGAACAGGATCCGCCTGAAAAATATCAGAGAGACTGTTAAACAGGTACTGCAAGGAAGAAAAAAAAATTATATTTTGCCTACGCTTTTGGGAGAACCACTGGAAAAAAAAAAAAGCCGTAACGTAAGGATCAAATCAGGCAGACCTTTCTGATGCCACACTCAGGCGTCTGAAAGGGGTTTTTGCTTGCTATCTCAAGATTTGCCTTTCTCATCTTTTTGTTAGACACTGCTACAGAGCTGTTGCTAGTAAATAATAAAATCATTGTGAAATATTGTCTGGTGATAAAGTAATGACTTCTGCGATTGAGCGAGGCTGGGATGGTGAGTTACTGCAGTCCGCAATAAGCCCTGGATCAACTGAAGAAAAAAGCCTTGTTTTCTGGCTACGTTTGCACCTGTTATGTAGAGAAGTATTCTGCATATTATTTGATCGTGGGGTCGTGTTACGTTAATGTAACGTAATCAAGCCTTCAGGAGTTAGTGTATTTGCTGTTGCAGAAGACTGGTTAGCATGCACAGACTGGCTTCCTGGAACATCAGGTACTCATTAAGCGAGAGTAACTAAGGGCTGGTGGTGCTGTAAACATTTAACACTGGCAAAATATGTATCGATGTACTTTGGCAAAATTGTGATTTGTACTGAGCATCCACCCAGGGTCAAATGAGTTGTACTAAGTATAACATTTTTTGCCAGTGTAACTGTATCCTCACAGTTGGTTTTTGCTGGTCACCAGTGTGTTGCTTGGCAGCCACATGACTTCGGGTTTTTTTGACCGGTGTAGTTTCTGTGGTGGAAGTCAGTAATGTCTGTGCAACTTCAAGCATCAAGGAAACTTTTCCTATTACAAGAAGAAATAGTTTAATTTAAATTATCTGTAATATGCTAAGTTATCAGTGCTGGAAGGGCTAATACCTGGGGAAAAGCAAATAGATTTAGAGTGAAAACATTCATATGGGCTTATCAAGACAATACTGTGACAAAGATTATGAAATAATTTGCAACTGCCTACAAAGGCAAATTTTTGTCTTTATTTATACTTTCATGTGTTATGTATTTTTCCTGTATGTATTTTTATTAATCGGTTTTAATGGAGTGGCCTTCTGTGTAGGACAGACATTGCTCATTGCATCAAAGTCTCATCTTTCAGGTGACAGAAGCTCAAATCCACGAATCTTCAGCGTGCCCTGACTGTCAGAAGAAGAAAGCAGAGCTAGCCAAGATTACCTTTGTCAGACAGAAGAAGATTCTGATGGAAAGTGCTTTAATCCAAGAGAAATTGGAAGAACAGGTTTACTCCAGAGTAAGCAAATGTTGTTTTAAAAAAAGTTGTGATACATTTTCTACATACTGTAACTAAAGAACCCGTAAGCCAGGTTTCCCTCTGATTTATGACAATGAGATCAGATTGACCTGAATGCAGTGCAAGTCAAAATAGAATCTGGCTCCATATTGTCAGTAAAATGCTTGGGACAAACACACTGATCAAGTCATTGGAGCTTGCCTGCTTTATGTAAGCTGAAGGTCTTTCCCAGGATGTCCTACAATTGATTTGGGTACAGCTTGATTATTTCTCCGCAGTTTGTTTTCCGATGGGCTGTCCAAGTCAAAATGGCAGATAACAAAATGATGTGATAGTGGGTAACTGTGCCCATACTAGTCTTCCTTACTCATCGTTTGGTGTAGGAGTCTCAGAACAGGACACTGCAACATGCTATGGAGGGCAAGGCTTCTTGGATACACTGAGATTTCTTCTCTAAGAACCGTCTGTGTCCACTGTCACAAAGATTCAAGCTTTGTAGTTAGGAAATACCTCTGGAACAGCTGCTAGGCAATGTAAGCTGAGACTTACAGAATTCCTTGGGTCTTCATCAGGATGATCGCCTTCCTAAAGGAGGAACTCTTTTCTCACTTTTTGAAAGGGAGTCAGATTGGAAGCAGGTTGTTTCTGAGCAGTGAGCAA
This sequence comes from Scopus umbretta, assembly GCA_013400535.1. Lineage (NCBI taxonomy): Eukaryota > Metazoa > Chordata > Aves > Pelecaniformes > Scopidae > Scopus > Scopus umbretta. The sequence goes on along the minus strand of VZTL01049589.1, from coordinate 81,259 downwards.
GTAGTGCTCTCTGAAGCCCCGAGATCTATCTTTCCCTGCCTGTGAGCAGGGTGGGAATTTGTGTGCTGTACCACACGTTCTTTTTTTACCTAATAATGCCTGATTATTTGAAAAGCCTCCTGAGTTTTGACTCTCATTCACTCATACCTAAGACTTGAGAACTTCAGACCTAAGATTTGAGAACTTCAGTCTCAAGTGAGGCTTCACTTTTTTCTCTTGTTTTTCTCCCTGCTTCCCTGAAAAGGCCAGCTGCTTTTTCCTTCCCCTCCTTAGGGAAGAAATCTGCTTCATGGGGCAGATCACCGTTCAACAAAATTTTTTAAACAGGATGCTTTAAAAGTCCAGCAAAATTGTGCTGATGAGTGCTGTCTACCTAGTTACTTTTGAGGGACTCGATGTAGCTGCCAGTGGTAGGCCTGTGATACAGGACAGGAGAAATGGCAGGAATATAAACCCAAGTAATTTTTATGTTTCCTTTTCATTTCAGGATGTGCTTACGCTTATAGGAGAAGCACTCGGAAGCTTCCCCAAACCTTCAGAGGATCCCAGGAACTTATGGCAGAGGCTGAAAGATCAGAAAATGTAAGGCCTGAAAGTAGTAAACATAACTCAAGGACATAAAGAACTGGGAGAGTTCTTCTGTGGGCAGTCACATACTGAATGCCAGCGATTGTGGATATAACCTGTTTTGTCAGTGATGAATTGGGTGGTGGTTGAAGATTCTTGCAGGTGGAACCAGATACGCCCAGCGTGCTGGCTTCTGGGTTACGATTCAACTCTTTATTCTTCCTAAATGCAAATATTGCAATATATTGTAATCCAACTATGTACGTTTTTCAAATTATGGAAGCCGACACTTTCTATTATTAATCTGACAAGTAGTAAGTGTTGGGTTTTGTGGGATTGCTTGTGGGATTTCAGAGCAGCTCACAGCTGCTTCCATCCATAAGAAAAATAAATGATTCCTTTTTTCAGGGCAGGGAGGTGTAATTACTGAATTTCAGCTCAATCTTTGCCCACTGTCTCATCTGAAATTGAAAGTGAGAGCCCCAGGTGGAGGAGGAGAGGAAGGTTGCAAAGTAACTATAGAGAGGACTAAAATGAAATGGGGTATTTATAGAACTGAAATAATGAGACTATAACGGAAATTAATCAGCAAGACAGAGGATGTCAACAGGACAAGAAATGGTAATAAATTCATCATAGAACCTATATAGGATAGGTGTCTGGGAAGAGAAAAAACAACATAGATTAAAATTGGAGTAAGATGCCAAGTAATATTTTTGACCATTTTTTGAATATACTTTGGAATTTGTTGTAATTTTCTGTGATTTTTCAAGGTGGCAATGTGGCAGTCTTTCAAAGAATATATCTGGGTGCAAGATTGGTATTCAGCACACATCCAAATAAAATGGCTTTATGCTGGGGATCCCAGTGGGTTAGACAATGAAGTCATCTTCACTGTAGCCTCCAAAGATGTATGCCGATCCGTGGGCACAATTGCAGCCCACCTTTCGGATTATTGCTGGCAGCAAGAGCTCATTGCATTGCTCTTGCAGCGACCTCGTGGCTGTTGGACGTGTGTGTCATAAAGTCACTGACTCTCATCAGTCTCCAGTTTCCTGACTTCTGTGCGTGTAGATCTCTGAAGGCTGTGGAAGTATTGAAGGAATATCCTTATCTATGAACTCTTACTGAATTTTTGTTACAAAGCAAATAGGATTAAATCTTACTGTTGCGTTTTCTTTTCCCATTTTGGGATAAGAGTATGTATTGTTGAAGTTGGTTTTGTATTTTATACCCATGTAGTTATTTTCTTTTGTATGCCCTATACTGCTTACAAGAGTGCTTCAGGGCTCTTTAGGCTCTCGTTGTCACTTCCCACAAATCAATGGAAAACCTGAAAAGAAGTGCTAGGGTGTAGAGGTAGATAGGCCTGCCTGTGCTAGCGAGTATCTGCCTTTTGGTGCTTAAAAACCTACCTTGAATGATTTCAGGGGAGCTGATCCCGAGTAGGTCAAGCCCCAGGTGAAAACATCATGCAGCCCTAAGTTGCTCAAAGCTAGTTGTCCTCGCTGTTTCATTGGCAGTTTATTCTGGTTTCTTGTAAACAGCAGGGTTTATAGTCCATCGAAAATATTCCCCTAAGCTTCGCTTTAACTTTTGAATTGTCACTGCAGATTACCTACCTACCTAGATAATGAATAAACTGCTGCTTGTTTCTTTCCATTACTCTATAATCCTTAGAAATGTTTAACTCCCTTAAATCTCCTACCTTCCAATCTTATAAATCTTTTCTTTTTAGATACTCCATCTCTCTTCCTTTTTTGCTCTGGACTGCGTTCCCTGTTTCTCTTGAGTCTTTTGAAGTCTCCAGCAATCTGCCTAACACTAGGCAAAGGATGCCCGTTATTCCTTCTGAAGTCTCATAAGGGCTGTCAGATATAGAAGTGGTGACCAGGAATTGAATCCATTGAAAATGTAATTTTGTTGTTATTGCCAATGAACACAGCTTTCAGCCCTTACCGAAACCACAACAAGTGAGTTCCAGGACTCCAAATATAGATTGATTATTTTTATAAGTAAAAGAAGACATTTTGATAATTTTGCTTTCAGTACACAGATGCTTTCTAGAAATACTGAAATATTGCTTTGTAACTCTTGTCAAGCCTTTATGTAAATACATTGAACTATGAGCTATTTGGGCTAGGCATCTGACAATATTTGTCTGTAAAGTAGTATTCATACTTGCACAGCACAGTGCCTGTACAGTTCTTGTTTGTTTGCATAAATGTTACAAAGACAATTCAGATAGCTTCTCTGAAAAATCAAAGCGTATTTTGCTTATGTCTGTTGCATGTGTTTTCCTACTGCTCACTACAGTTCTTTCATTTTTTATCAAGAATGACTCTGAGATCTGAGTGTTTGTCTTCTGCTTTCTTGTAGCAGCTATTAGGGATGTACAATGGAATGAATGATCTGAATCTCTAAATAATTTATTTTATAATCCTGCTGTGTTTGAGACTAGAGATCCAAAAATTCTGATGTGGAGGACGTAGGGAGAAAAAAAAAGTAGATCG
>VZTL01049589.1:0-78126 GCA_013400535.1 Scopus umbretta | reverse complement strand
CACCACCCCAACCCCCCCAGCAGTAGATTTTTCTTTTGATCCAAAGAAACACTCTAAAACTGTGATCAAGAAATATTTATTCATCTGCTCCCTTGTTTGTGCCTCCTGGGACATAAAAGGAGTGAGGTGGATCAAAGGTGGTTCATATGGTAAGCAGCTGTAGTACTGAAACAAATCAGCCTGCCTATTAAGAGTACTTTGGAGCTTTCGCTTTCTAGCTTTTATGCTGCACATAGTTGCATTATTTCATCTTCTGAATGATTTGTGGTGCAGTAGAGTTTATTGCTCTGAACTTTGTACAAGTACACAAGGGTTTTTCGTATATACGTTGTTTGGTATTATGTATATGCTGATAACTGGTTTCGTGACATTATACTTTATAACTGACCCTTTGGATAAAATTATATTTCTCAAGTTATCATTAAAATCAGTTTGCCATGGACTGCAGCAATGTAATTTCCACTTTCATTTGCCCTAGCTTTCTCTATTAAATAACTACCTGGCTTCCAGGCTCAGTCATTCCGTAGTCTTGTTTCTAACCATCTCCTGGGCCATGGGACTTCGTATTTGTTTCTCTTCTAGGATAAACTTTCATCTCATTCACGATAGGTTGCTAGCACGTGTTTGAATGGGAATGAAGTTTTAGTGCAATTAACTCACCTGGATATGAACTGGGAACAAAGGTAAACATGTCTGATTCCTGGTTTCCAGCTCCTTGTGAAATATGTAATCGCAGAGTGGTGAGGTTGGAAGGGACCTCGGGAGGTCATCTTGTCCAACCCCCTGCTCGAGCAAGGTCACCTGGAGCCAGGTGGGACCTGGTCCCGCTGGTCCAGTGGTCCTCACATTAATCTTAAATCTTTTCTCTGAAGCTATACTACAAACCGAAATGCTTCAGGCCCCCTTTGGGCCACTGCCTTTTCATAAATCCATCTCCCAGTCATGGTTTTGTTGTGTGGAAAGAGTCGATTTTGGTTTGTGTTTTTTTTCTTTTACCATAGCCAGTTTGATCAGCTTCCAAGAAGAGGAGCTGAGCCCGTTTATTCATTTTGGGAGCTTGACAAAAATTATAAACCGGTGGCACTGAGGACAAGGTTTTCCTTCTGGAATGAATCGTGTTTCCCTGTGAAAGTGTTAGCTGACACAGCACCCAGATTCTTCTTCAGTGAAAACCTGAATTGTAGCTTTTAGTCCAGTTATTCCAAATCGTACATACATACTCCAGCAAGAGCTGGAGTGCTTCCAGCTATGTCTTTTTAAAGCATTTTGAAATATAGTTGCATTCTTCAAACAGTAATTTTATTACCATTCGGTATAATTCCAGAGAATGACTTTTTATTGTCTCCGCTCGATAAGAGCTAACCTAGACACTATGTGCAAATTGTTACTGCCTGCAACAGAGCTGGTATCCTGAATGCCACTGTGTTTAAAAAATGTTCTTTAATTTTGTGAATACATGTATTAATCTTATGAATACTACATTTGCATTGTTGTTATGCAACTAGCTGACTGTTCCTTTTTCCTCCACAACTGATTCTGAAGACCTTTGCCTGCACAGGCAGCAGCATGATCTGTACGGGGGGAGGCTGGGAAAGGAGGGGGAGCGTATACGTTCTGTCAGTGAGGTACTAGGTCCCCTATCTTTCAAATTACCTATAGAATTGATCAAGGTACCTTAAACCAAAAAACAAAAAACCCAAAACATTTTCGCGCTTCTGGGCATGGATAGTCACTGCTTTTTTATTAATTTATTTATTTTGTAATAAAATAGTACTGTTTGTTCTCACATAGACTAGTGTGTATGATCCATAAATACGTTTGTAAAATATATCTGTAGCATGTAACCGAATCCTTTAGAATATTCTGTGAAAATTCATATTTTTAGTTGATAGCACTTTAAGAACATTTACATCCTTCATCTTGACATTTTTAAATAGAACGCTTTTTGCCTACAGAAGTAAGTTTACAGCATCATCACAGTATTATAGCTTGTTAAAAATACATACAGCATTAATGGTAATTGCAAGCAAGCTATATACTTGAGCAGGGTTTTTGTTTGTAATTTACAGGTTTTCTACTTTTTAAAACAATTACGTATATTAATACTACAGCCATCACTTTGTTAGAAAATGTTACTTATATATGCTACTCACAATAGATTGTCACTTTTCTGTGACATAATATTACAGGCTATGAAAATAGAAACACACCATTGTATGGTTGGTTTAAAAATAATTACAAGCCTAGTTAAAAAAAGTGCATTAGGCTTGCCCTTTCCTTGGTAAGTTAGGTTCCACTAACGTTGGATGTCCTTAATCCACTTGTGGTTGGAATGCCACTAGCACCTCTCGGCACTGAACCTTAGGTGAAAGAAATACTGACTCGCCACCTGCTAACAAATTTAGGGCTTGGTCCCGCGTGCTTTCTGCATGGACCTGTTGCTGAAGACATCAAGAGTTCTTCAGCTGCAGGCTTGCAGGACCAGGCTGCGGCTGCTGCTGAGTATCTGTGGATCTGATCTGCTTAAGACTCCAATTGGATTTCAAAATCTTCAGCCAGATGATTAGATCAGTGCAAGGCAACACAACTCTACTGAGTTTTACCAGCTGTGTTGGTTTGCATTAACCAAAACCTGACCTTTTGCCTTCCCCAGGCCAGTGGATTTTTGAAAGAGTGCGAGCAACAAATCTAAATTTGCTGTTTTAGTAATACAATAGAGATTAAAAATACATGATTGCGTTGGTTTTACCTTGCACAAATGAGACTAAATATATAAATATATATATATGTATAATAAAGCTGTAGGAAATCTCCAAACTGCTAACAACTCTTATAAATGAGATAAAACAAGGATATATTTGCTTGGAAATTTCATAGTTGCTGTTCTCTTATTTTCATTTTCGGGTAATGCGAGAGTATTTCATGGTGGATCCTTTTTTTTTGTTTATGAAATAAGTCCAGGCGTGCTTTGAAAATTGCTTTTTTCGTGGTCTTTCTGATATTCCTCTTGTGCTTTCTGCAGTTTTTTACCTCTCAGTTTCCACTTGTGAAAACAGTAGGTTACTAGGGATGTCATTATCAAAGAGAAAATAATAATCAGCACTATTATCAGTGCAATAGTGGATGAGAGGGACCCCTCTAGCTGCTTAGTTTCAGTGTCTCTTGTTGTGTTTAGTTTAGCAAAGTTTTCATAGTCTGTTGAGGCCAAAAGTGCGGGTACGGGAACTTCTTTGAACTTGGGCCTCATTGGGATTCAGTAGTTGTTCTCACTCGGTCAAAATTTCTGCAGAAGCAAGGACTAAGATTCCCTCGTCACCTGTGTCATTCGTAAGACAGTTTTCTCCTCGGGTTCTCCAGGCATGGATGAGGCTCAGAAGCTTTGTTTGTTTATGAAGCCAGGGAGCATGGGAATAACTGTGTGTGGCACAAAGTCTACAGCCCGGGTCATCTATATCTGAAGTTGTATAAGTTGAAAACCTGTGTGCACTGTTGTCTTCTTTATCAAGGGGCAGGGGAAGGCTGCTTAGCTGACTGCCAGTTTGTGATTCTTTGTTTTCTTGAACAGATAATTGAAGAAAATAGAATCAATTTTCCAATAACACTGTGGTGGCAGGGCTTATCCTCAGGCTTAAAAGAAAAACAAGCACTGCAACAAGTGTAGCATATATCTTATGAATTTGTTCAGTGAGAGGTTTTTTTTTCTTCCGCCAAATATTCCCAAAAGAGAGTGAAATCAAAGGCATATTTTTTTACTGAGGGGCAGGCTTGGTTTTGCTAACATCATAGGCATTAACAAAATCAGCTACAAAACAGGAGCTCTCGTGTTAACGAAGGGTTTTTATTTTCCCCTCTTCTTTGATATTTGCTCTCAGACTTGGCTTGTCTGGAGAGGATTTGGTTTGGGGTTTTTGTCCTCGTTATACTGGAGTTTAGGAGATGTCCTCACTGATTGCAAATCTCGAATCTGGAAAAATGACCTGGGTGAAAAATGACAGAGGATTATTTAAGAGGTGAGCTCCCCTAAAGGCAGTGAGCTGTAATCTAGAATTCAAAAATCTTACTCTTTCTTAATTCTGATAGAATTTCAAGTATATTTAAGTCATTTGGCTTTGATACATGCTGTGTGTGACAAATCCTAAAAAATTCACTCATCTGAGCAGCTCTGAAGTTAAGAGCTGGTCTGGAGAAGGTGAAGGGCTGGTCTGCCCTCCCCCTTCCCTCCCCTGTTCCAAATCTCACTTTAGAGTTAAATCTGCTGAGGAACAAGGCTGGTCTGCTCTGACTGATTTCTGTTTCCACTCAGGACAGTAGGATTTGGCCCCAGGATATTTTCCTTTGAGGAGCTGTCAGCATTTTCAGAGCTATTTATTTCAAATAACAGATTGTTCTAAACCCCCTCCACCCTACTCCCAAATGCTTTGAGGCCAAAATTAGGTTTCAGAGATCTAGCAGCATAACTGTTTGTTCGGAGATGCTCTGTTTGATAGGATGCAATTGTAATTCATTCTCTTTATAGAAAACTGTGGTTCATCCCACTCAGGCTAGCAGAGAACTGAGGGTCTCTCTTACTAATTAACAGCACGTTCTTGTTTGTCATAAAAACTGTTTACTATAGATTAGCATTCTGTTGATGTTAAAAGATGTAAATGAGCAGTTCTTGCCAGTTTGGAACAATATGTTCACATAGTCAAAAATAAATGTTGGTTTTAAAGAAAGTTTAAAAGCCAGATTTTACTGTAGTTTAGGACGAAAAAGTACGTGTTTGCAAAGCTGATTGAAAGTTCATTTCGCATAAGGGAACAAGTGCAACGTACCACACCTTTGATGAATGTCTACGTGTTGCACTACTGGCAAGTCGTTTATCAGGAGGTTATGACAATAGAATATTTCAGTGCTACTTGGCTATGTATTCAACATCTTTCTCAAGTAGCCTAAAGAAAGAAACTGCAATAGAAGAACTTAAGAAACTGAGAAATGCCCTTCTGATTTATGGAGTAGCTAAGAGTCCACCACCCACATGAAAGTCCAGGAGGGTGGAATGTCTCAGCACTAATGAAAATCGGATCTTGTCATACTTGCCTGAACCTGTATCTCATCTCATCTGTATCCACAGCTATCAGATTCCTATGGGGAATATAAAATATAAAAGATATAAAATCATTAGGCATCTGGTACTGTACAGTACTCTTCCAAGAAGGTGAGTGGATGTTATTTGTAACTCCATTTCACCATCAGTTCAGGTGTGTGTATTTTCAAAGATGAAGCAGGAATGCTTTTAAAATCTTAAGTCTGCAAAGTACTGCTTGTGCTTCAGCTGTTTTTTGGGAGAAGGAGACTGCTTTTATGGACACATCCCTGCCCTTCAAAACAGTGTCTGAGTGGCTCTGCTGCAGACTCTTGAGTGACTACAACCAAACCACTCAGTGTCTGTGGGTAATACAGCATGCTACCACCACTTTCTAGTCTGCCTTGCTTTTAAGCTTCTTGAGGGCAAAGAATGCTTCTTCCTATTGCTTGTGAGTGAATTGGTGAAGCAGGTTGGCAAGCAAAGGGTGCAGGGTTATGTGGATGAGAGAAACCTCAAAAAATTTCAAAAACATGGCTGAAGGGAGCCCACCTCAAGTGTCTGCACAGAAATAAGCAAGTGCCAAGAAGAAGGTGTTATGGGAGAAGCTCTGCTTTTTCCCGGGAATCAACGTGACTGGGTGTCAATCTGAAGTGTTTGTACACTAATGCACAGAGTGTGGAGAAGAAACAAGGAGGAATTAGGGGTCCTCATGAAGTTGCGAGGTGATGATCTCACTGGGATCACAGACATGGCTCACACAACTACAGCGCTGCCATGGAAGCTCAAGAGAGCAGACCGTGGCCTCTTCAGGGACCTGCTTGGAAGACTCTCATGTAGGACACTCTTGGAGAGAAGAGGGTCCAGGAGATCTGGTTGATTTCCAGGGATCACCTCCTCCAAACTCAGGAATGGTCCATCCCAGTGTGCAGGAAATCAAGTGATANCTCTTCAGGGACCTGCTTGGAAGACTCTCATGTAGGACACTCTTGGAGAGAAGAGGGTCCAGGAGATCTGGTTGATTTCCAGGGATCACCTCCTCCAAACTCAGGAATGGTCCATCCCAGTGTGCAGGAAATCAAGTGATAGTGGCAGGAGGTCTGCACGGATGAATGAGATCTCCTGACAAAACTCAAACATAAAGAGGAAGCATGCAGGAGGTAGAAGCAGGGACAGCTGGCTCAGGAGGAATAGAGTGACACCACCTGAGCATGCAGGGATGGGGTTAGGAAAGCCAAAGGCCGTTGGGAGATGAGCCTTGCAAGGAACATAAATGCAACAGGAAGGGCTTCTGTAGGTATATCTGCAGCAAAAGAGAGGCTCGGGCAAATATGGACCTGAATGGGGCAGAGGATGTGAGGAGCCAGGACATGGAAGAGGCCACAGCGCTCAACGCCCCCTTTGCTTCAGGCTTTACTGGTCAGATTTGCCCCCAGCAATCCCGGCCCCCTAACACCAGTATAAAAGTGTGGCACAGTGACGACTTACCCTTGATACGAGAGTGTCAAGTTAGGGAACGCTTAAAGAAACTACTGAACACTCACAAACCCATGGGAGTTGTTGGGATACACCCATGAAGTGCTGAGGAAGCTGAACGGTGTCATTGCAAGGTAGTTCTCAATAAGCTTTTAAAGGTCATGGTGACCTGTGGGAGGTTTCAGAGGACTGGAAGCAAGTAAATTTCACTCCTATCTTTAGGAAGGGCAAGGAGGAGGAGGATCTGGGGAAGTACAGGCTGGTCAGCCTCACTTCAGTCCCTTGGGAAGGTAACATAGCAAATCTTTTAGAAACCATTTCCAAACATCTTAAGGACAAGAAGGTAATTGGGTGTGGTCAGCATGAGTCAGTATGAGAGGGAAAATAACCTTGACCAACCTGGTAGCCTTCTACGATGAAATGATTAGCCCAGTGGATGAAGGAGAGCAGAGGATGTTGTTTATTTTGACTTTGGAGAGGCTTTTTACGCTGTCTCCCAGACCATTTTGTAGACAAACTGATGAAATGTGGACTGGATAAATGGATAGTGAGGTGGATTTAAAACTGGCTGAGCTGCTGGTCTCAAAGGGTTGAGATCGGCAGCACAAAGTCCACTTGGAGGCAAGCCAGTAGTGGAGTAGCCTTGGGGTCGCTCCTGCAGTCAGTGCTATTCAATATTGTTACTGATGACTTAGATGATGAGATAGAGTGCATGCTCAATAGGTTTGCAAATGATACAAAACTAGGAGGAGTGGCTGATAAACCAGATAGCTGTGCTGCCGTTCAGAGGGGCCTCAACAGGCTGGAGAAGCGGACAGAGAGGAACCTCATGAACTTCCTCCAGTGGAAATGCAAAGACCTGCCCCTGGAGGGGAGCAGCCTCATGCACGAGTAGATGCTGGGGGCCAACTGGCTGGGAAAGCAGCTTTGCAGAAAAGGACCTGGATGTCCTGGCAGACACCAAGCTGAACATGAGCCAGCTTTGTGCTCTTCTTGTAAAGTCCAACGGCATCCTCACCTGCGTTAGGGTGTTGTTAGCAAGTTGAGGGAAGTGATTATTCACCTCTACCTAGCACCGGTAAGACCACAGTAGTAGCAGCAGAGGTGAATGTCTTGGCATCAGCCCGTATTGCAACATCCTACTGAGATTTCAGTTTTTGAGAAGGAGTTGGACATCTAGTACTCTGCTTAAATTTTGGGAGGACTGTTCATGTTATCTGTAATCATTGTATTAAGTACACACTCGCACACACACACACAAAGCACACGTTTCAAGTTGAGTCAGGTTCTATCTACTGAAGTTTTGATGTCAACGCATACTCATGAGGAAACTTTTCATTTAAAAAAAGCCCCAAACATTCTTCTTTGTCCATGCTCTAATTCAAACAGTAGAGAATAAATTATTCTTACACTGTTTTGTTGGTTTTGTGTGAGTCATAAGTCTTCGGTGTATTTTGTCTGAGCGTTATGAACACGCAAACTAGTACCTCAGGACTGTGCACATTTAATTCCCATTAGCATTTGATAAAATATGTTAGGAAGATTCAGGTATTTACAAAAATAATTTGAGTTTGTTTTTTGGTTTGTTTTTTTTTGTCTGGAAATAGTGGTTGTTGGAAGAAACTTTTCGTGAAAGCATATTAGAATAGCTGTAAGCTGAATATGTTTCTAAATCTTTTAATGAAATAGTAATGTTTTACTTTGATACTTACATGAGCATGGGCTATTGATGTAGTACATGTCCTTGCCTGGAGATGGACTTTGCTACTGTGGCTTATGTTTTCATATCTGTCTGTTTTGGAAAGCTAATGTTTAAAGTAAAGTACAACTCAGTATAAGATGGGGAGGACAAAATCTGCTCCTTGTTTTTGTAATGTCCTTAGGACAGGCATTGTCTTTCCTTTTGTTCTTCAAGCCTGACCTCTGTGCCTCTAAGTAGAGTACTCCAACAAAGTAAAGACATATATTTTTGAGGTTTTGTGTAGTTTTTGAGAGTGGAAAGTAAGAGCAAGTTGGATGCAATTTATGTGAGAGGAACAAAGGAAATTACAGTAACAAAAATCAGAGTCTCAGATATTAATTCAGGTTATTGACATCTGTCAAATACGGAATTACTGAAAAGAGATAAGAATGGTGATCAACAGCTTTTTGATTTTGCTGAGACTCTTCCTTCTTTATAAGGGCAAAACTTGCCTCTGTTTACTAGTGACTTGGTAATAACGATGGTATCAGTGTTATATTAAAAAGAGTAATGATGACTTGCATTGAATCCTTAAAAAAAATTTTAAAAATCAAAATGTTGGGTGGAAGACCAGATTTGTGTGGAGTTTTAATCGGCTATGGTTTGGGGTTTTTTATTGTTAGAATAACTCTGTTTTCTGATTTTGTGTTTCAGTTAAAGCAAGGACCGAGTTCGGTGAATGTCTGAAATCTTCAGCTTCATTGGAAGGATGAAGGCCAGAAATTATGTGAGCTACTGCAGTTTTGTTGTTTTAGTGGGAAGCTGATTGTACATACCTGACCCTTACTCTGACTAAAACTTCCTTTGACTTCCTGATGATCTTGATTCAGTAAGAATAGTTGATAAGGACATACAAACCAGCAGCAAGTGAGAAAAATGTATAATACTGTTCTCAAATGAACAGAAAAACATCTTTCCAAAGTAAAGATGACTGAGCTGAACCTATAAACCTGCTCCTTGTGGATTAATGTAAAAAAATCTCTTTGATTTCAGCAGTAGGAGAATCTTTGGTTTCTATCTGTGTGTGTGAGTCTCTCTCATGCACTCATCCATACACACACCGTGCATTTTCAAATGTTGAACTACTTCTAGCGTTTATATAATCCTAAATACATATTTTGGCTTTTTAATACAGTTTCAGGCTCGCTTTCGTTCTTTCTGCCTTCAGCTTGCTTGTAAATTTTCCTGCTGCCTTTCAAATTGTCTCGTCCATTTTTATTGCATTACGGAAGAATGTGCCTCCTTTCTCTAAATTTGCATCTTTTTGATGTAAAAACATTTGTATGAAATGTATCCATCACGTTGTAAGCCTGATAAGTAAATGATTCTTTTCTCCTCCTCTAGAGCTAGTGTAGCAAGACATCTACTAATACACTTGTGCACAAAATTGCAGATGAAAGCCAGAGTGGGAGTGAGAGCAAATGAAAGTGGGGACAAGGAGGAGGGAGGGAAAGGAGGAAGGAATGGGAGAAGGAGAGAAGGCAGGAAAGGCTTCAAAAAGCATGTAGTAAGATGTTTTAGCCTTGCTACTTATTTTTCACTGCATCTTCTGTAACCTCATGTGTAAGAACAAAGGGCCCAATTTCAGGAGTATTTTAAATATGTACATACGTCCACCCCTGCCATTTTCAAAGTCCATGTACATACTAGTACACATCTGTCTTTAGCTTTGGATGCTTAAAATACTTTTGGAAATCTTAAGGTTTCATGTCTACAAAGTGCTGATCAGCTTTCAGCTGAGAGCCAGGTAGGCTTCATACTTTCCAGTAGGTTCTATGGCCTTTGGGAGTATGGGCTTAAATAATAAACTTTGGGTTGTTACAGAAGGACGCTTTAGGTATGTTTGTAGTGTCACTGGGTTTGTAGGTGTTAAACTCCATAGATTTATCTGAGAAGTCCTAAAATCAAGTATCCTCTTTATGTCTTTGTCTTCTGTATTGTTAATCTCAACAACAAAATAGAAAAAATGTTCTATATCAGATTTTTACACGTCGTTGTCCTTAGGAACTTAATTTGCGTAAACCCCTTGCGATTACATCCAGCGATATAACTGGCGACTTAGATAAAGATTTAAGCAAGTCAATTAATCTTATAATTAAGCGTATAAAATTCTAGCCCCAGTCTCTCAGAATGCTTTATGCTATTTTTATCCTGGTGAGCAAGAAAACTGCTTTTAGCCGTTGTTCTGCCTTCATTATACTTGAGGTTTTCTCCTCCCTTATGCAAGAAGAGGAAGAGACTGAGTTTTGGAAGCACTTGTAATAACTCGTTCCAGCACTGGTCAGATCCATAAGCCAGCAGAAAGTTCAGTCTTGTTCCTATAAAAGGAACGGTATCTAGCGGGATCCTGATTCTCCTTAAAGCTGCAATGGGCTTGGATAACTTTGAGGGACAGTCTGCGTGTGACAAAAGCAAGTAATTTTAGAGCAGAACCTGGTACCGTCTTACCTCTGCATTGAGAGATGCTGAGCAAAACGGCTTCCGTTGATTCGGATGGAAGTTGCAGGCTGTGCGACTGCTCAGGACATCTGCTTTTATGTTCCAGAAGAACTCGTGTGGGCAGGTGTCTGTGCTTAGCGTGGACCATAAACGTAACGTACTGTTTTCCTGGGCATTTAGTTTATAGAGAACCCATATGGAGCTAATTCTGGTTTTTAAGGCTTTAATTTTAATGAAGTAATCCCTGAAGCATAGAGCAATTGAAGCAACAGACCTGTGGTGGTGCAGATTTAGACTCTCTCTGAAATTGATATTCATCCCACTGATTTTATTGGTGACTTCTTATGAGAGCATAACATGTTCATTTGGCATACCTGTGATTTGATAAACACCAGCAGCTTTTTAGGTGTGATTACAGCCTTCTTGTAACTGCCTGTTTTGGCAAATACTACCTTTTGTCTGTACAAAGTCCAGAATCTTATGGCAGGTGCTGGTGCCTGTTACCAGGAACAAACTACACATAAGTCACATGTTGTAGCCTGAATGCTTGACGAATTCCCTCCTTAAACCAGTGTTAGTAAAATGTACCTGTGATACATATTTTAGCCTTCTTGTCTATATAGTGGTGTGAAGAAAGTTTATCATCCTGATCGATGAAATCCTTGTATGACATTTTTAGGGTAGCTTTGAAACTGTGTATTAAATGCTCCCCGTAGATGTGCTGACTGAGGCTTAGACATGCTGTAATAAAACACGTTAGGAAGAGAGCTAGAGTCTTACTCCCTTCACATGCTCACATTTGGGGAAGGGTTTGAATTTTTTCCCTTTTCTTTTAACCTTGGAAAACAGTGTTGTATCAAAGCGCTGTTCTCTAAACAGTCGAACAGATCCATTCCTTCATCATGTTCACTTTGAAATAGGCTTCACTGCATTTTAAAAACTGTGTTGAGATTGCTTTCTCAAAACAGCACGCATTATTCCTCTTTTCAGAGGGCGTATTTTCCTGGTAAGCCATTTTTTGTTTTTCCTACTAAAGGAAAAATCTTATATCATCAGCTAAAAAATGTACCCCATAAAATGTGGATTCCTTTTTCCCTTTGTAATTGTCTTTCATGGTTAACTTTTTGCTAATTTAGTTCATATTCATTTCTTTTGCACAACATTCTGTGCTGTTCTTCCTACACGCCTTTCAAAATCAGGGGCAGTTACATCCTGCAATTACAGAGGCAGCCTGTGAATTTTTCCATTAGTCTATATTTTAAATGTTACTCTGTGAAAACACAAATCCTGGAGTGCAAACAATTCCCTAGCCTACACTGATGCTTAATCTTGCTCAGGGATTTAGGGATTATTATTATTTTTTTTTATTCCCCCCTGCCCCCCATTTGCTTGTTTCTAGGATCAGTTTGTCCTAATGCTCTGTGTTACATGTTTTTTGGAGTCAGAATAAGTACTTACCAGTCCAGGTACAAGTGGATATTTAATTGTTCTCTTGAGTTATAGAATAAATGAAAACTGAAGGCTGTTTAGAGCTGAATTCAAATGAACAAAGCCAAAACCTAAGAACCTTCATAAAATAAGATCTTAAGACAATCAGTGGCCTTTTCATTAAATTCTCATTTTCTTTGCAGGGGAAGGAGGGTTCTGATTCTGGGCTACTTGGTTGTGAAAGGGTGAACAAATGAGATCTGCTTTTGTATCCCCCTCCCTTTTTTAATCTCTCCTCTCTTTTTTTTTTTCTCCTTCCCTACTGCTAGCAAGGAAAGTAATTATTGACAGGACGCTTTGCAGCCTTTCTCTTGGATCTAAAATCTGCCAAGATTGAAACTCCTGCAGGGATAACATTTTTTTTTTTTAAATGTGCCAAAGAGCAAAAGATTGTTTGAACATTCAAGTATTCATCCAACTCATTTAAAAAGAAAACTCTTCTCCTTCCAGCCAGTCTGCCTGTTCTTGATGAATAGTTACAGTCTAGGACTACAATATATTCAATTCTCAGGGAACTTCACCTTTAAAATTGTGCAAGAAAAACAGTAAGTTAAAGGGTGGGAGGGAACAGGGGGCTGAGAGGGGGAGTGATGAATAGCATTTTAGATGCAGGTACTTCGTGTGTGTACGTTTTTGGAATAAGATCACATTTCTTTTCCCACAGCACATCCTGGGGACAGTCTTTGTCTAATTTGAGAGGCCTGGGTAAGCAGAAAGCACCCTTCCTTCCTCCCTGCTGCCCTCCTCTCCCGGTCCTAAAGCCCAGGTAGCTTGTCTCTGGGGTGGGCAGGAGTGCTGGGCAGCAAGCTGGTCCCAGCACTGAGGCTGGAGGAGTAGGCAGCGGAGGAGAAGGGGGGAAGAGACTTTCTCTAAGCATTCCGTGGTTACTGGTCAGCGTTGACTGTCCTTTTAGCTCCAATGCACATTCCAAAGGGGGAAAGTTATGTGGAATGCATTTGAGCTCAGTTAACGCGTTAGAGAGCAGGGCGGTTACGTGGCAGGTGCCTGTGCGCTGCTTGAGCCGTGGGTGGAAGGGGGTGAGGGGCATGTCGCCTGCCCCGCCGCGTGGGCCGAGGGGTTCAGCCTGCACGCGTAGGAAGGAAGGAATACTGACCGGGTGTAGGTATGGAGCGGAGGGGAAGGGGTACCGTGCTACTTCTGTGGGTGAACAAAGGGGACAAGTGACATGGGTAAGCGAGGGGGAGG
Source organism: Scopus umbretta (assembly GCA_013400535.1). Classification (NCBI taxonomy): domain Eukaryota; kingdom Metazoa; phylum Chordata; class Aves; order Pelecaniformes; family Scopidae; genus Scopus; species Scopus umbretta. The sequence goes on along the minus strand of VZTL01049589.1, from coordinate 64,711 downwards.
CTTGTATGTGTGTGAAGAAGTGGGTGCACGACAGATGGGAAGGGTGAGGGGTCCCTGGGGCGCTGCGGGGAAGGAGAGGAAGGCGCACATTGCGCGACGGGAGGAGGGTGTGTTTATTGGGGTGCTCGGCGCACCGTGGTGCTACGAGAGGGGAGGTAGCGGACGGCTGCGTGCGGGGTGGGTGTATGCGTGGAAAGCTGCTGGTACCCAGGGGAGGACAGTCACACCTCGGACGAGAGCTGGACAGCCCCAGTGGGGGCCACGAGTGGCCCTGGGCCGGGTCGGGGAGCAGCGGGGTGAACAGTGCCGCCCTGGACGCTGCTCGGCTCCGGGCTGTGCCGTGCCGGTCCCACCTGCCGGTACCGCGCTGGCCAGTGCGGTGCTGTGCCGTGCCAGCCTGCCTGCTGGTACCGTGCTGTGCGGTGCCGTGCCGTGCCAGCCTTGCACGCCAGGTGCCAGCTCCGCATGTCGGGTATCGCGGTGCCATGCCGTGCCAGCCCCGCACACCAGGTGCTGCGACGCCCGGTGCCGTGCCAGCCCCGCGTACCGGGTACCACACCGTGCCGTGCCTCCGGTTGGGAGGCTGCGGAGGGCTGGAGCAGGATGCAGCGGGAGCAGCCCTCTGAGCTGCGCCCGGCGAGGCACCCGCCTGCCCAGCCGGACAGACAGCACGTCTGCAGCAGGCGGTTTCTGATGCTTGGGCTTTTTGCTGCTGCGCTCTGCGCCCCGCACTGGGAAAATGAGCTTGGTCGGGAAATCAGCTCATTAGGTGGATTCCCTCTGAAAGGGGCACACGTGCCCTTCGTGAAACGGGGAAGGAAAGGAGGCTTTTGACTGTGTCCGTTTAAAAAAATTGCGACCGCTGCCCCCCTCCCTCCTCCACTTTCTAATGAGCCTCCGGTTCCGCACAAAGGATTCATCATAGCCATGCAGTACTCACCTTCTCTGGCCACATCTTCCTCAGCCCGCTGGGCTACTCTCGAAAGGGGAGAGTGATCGGGGGGCGGCAAGGCTGGGAGCCCCTGCTGAAGCCTGACCATGGAGGTAGCCTGAGACCTTGCTAACTGGCCGGTCTCGTCCCCCCTTGGTCTCTCAAACCGAGAGGCAGATAGTGCTGAACAGGCGCGTTATTTGTGCTGCAGATGCGGGGAGGGTGGAATCGCTCCACACACCCGCTCCCTCAGCAGCACTCGCTGATCCCAGCCAAATTTTTCAACTTTATTTAGGGGGAAGAATAGATCACATGGGGAGCTTCACCAAACTGGGAGGAGCATGTTAGTGCAGAATCAGGTCACTAACATAAAAACCTGGGAGTTAGTCACAGACAGAAAGATTAATAGTGTTAGCATAATCCAGGCATAAAAAGCAGGCTGAGACAAAGACAAGATGCTTATGGGAATTAAATGCTTCTGTTTTCTTCCCTTATCTGTGTCATTAAGCTGGGTAATTTCTTGCTCCTTTTATCAGGTGAGTTTTCCTAATTGAGTAAGAAATAGAGTAGAATGTAAAAGAAATGTTTTCAGCTTCCAAGTGCTTTTGAGCACATTCTTCTTGGCTGTCAATCTAGCATTTCTACGGGCTTTTTTTTTTTTTTTTTTTACATTTCTGAAATGCTGTCTGTCTCTGTCCTGCCATGTTGTATCGATTCGGTCCCAGAGAAACAGATGCTACAGACCCATTCTAAAACATATACATGCCGACATAAAATAGACTAGGTTGAATAATTGCCTCTGACTTCAATCTTTAATTTGCATCTCTTACTCAGACAAAGGCAAGAAGGCTGCTGGCTGATCCCTTACTGTCCCACTGGCTGAGAAATCATTGTGGAATTAAGTTTCTACAGCGCCTTTCTCTGATTTCTGTCCTTCATTCATTAATAGATGGCAAAGCTCCCAACAGGACCATAGGTAATATAAAAGCTGTCCCCGAGCGCCAAAGAGCTGATTGCTGCCAGAACCACAGCATGATTCTTAATGACTTCTAATATCTTTGTTTACTTAATCAACTGCACATTCCAAAAAAACTGTGATGAATTTAGGTTATTTAGAGGCCAAAACTCAAATGCGGATGCCTAAATATGGGTACCTAAATACATACACATCTTGTGAAGAAGCGGGCCTGACTTTTATAGGTGCTAAGCAACTGTTCTTCTGCATTTCCATCTGCTTTTAAGTCACATCCCACCCTCTGCCACCTTCCCCATGTCCACGCTTTTAAAAAGAAATCAGCTTTGAAAAGTAGGCTATTTTGTTAGTTTGCTTACGGAGGCATCCTGCCCAAAAGGAGCTCCATCCTAAAACATGGTACCAGATGAAGAGGAAGTCGGTAACCAGGTGGATTGCCACAACAAAGCCAAGAGGCCTGATGTGTCCACTTAGTATAAAACTACAGGAGAGCTTGTCTGCTGCGCACCCAAAAATGACTCAAACAGTCATCAAACAAGTTGCACCTGCCTACAGAGTGACTATCCTTCCTTCACGTTGCAGAAAAATTAACCAGCTTTGGCAGTTGAAGGCTGAAACAGTCAAAATGTTGATTCTTGGCAACTTCTTAATGAAGCGCCTCTGGATTAGAGATGATATCAATCAGGAGAGCACGTCAAGAAAAGCAACCTTCGCGTTAGTGTAGATCAAAAGCTGTAACGCTGAGTCCTTTGGTGTGCAATGCCGTTCTCTGCTGGTTTATCTGTGGAGCACAACTTTACGCTCCTTGCTTTCATTTCCCCAGCCTGGGGTGCGGAGGGGTAACCTGTGCCTATTCCAGGCTCCCTGCTTCCTGCAGGTCTCTTAAAGGAATCAGGGGAGTGCAGCTGCTTACACTGGAGGGGAGAAGAATTGCAATTGCAATTGGTTCTTTTATAGGGCAAATCAATGGAGTGGAGAAAAAGCACTTTACATCTTTACTACAATACAGACATGCTGAAAACACAGCTAGAACCCATCCCTGTGCTTTAAACTCGAAAATGGTGTTTTTCTGAGCTAGTCTTGAAGAGAACCTGGGTTTTATTACCTGGAGACTGACCTTTATGTATAAATTCCATTTCAAGTGGAAATTCATTTCAGGCCTGATTTTTGACAGAGATGCCGTCCATCCCTCTATATGAGTAGTTTGAGATATTTTCTTTGGCTTTATTTTTGAATAATTTCTCTGTATTGCCAGCTAGCAATGGAAGATAATAAGCCTAACAAAGGCTTTTACAGGTCTCATTAGCCCGTCTTTGTATTTTCATCCCCAAGTCCTTTTCTTCTTACTGATTGAAGTTTTCCATCTTCTGCATTTCATAACACTTCCTTTTATTTTTCTTTTTATACACAGCTTCTTACTGAAGTATCTTACGTCAACTAAACAAAGCTATTTATAATGTGTGTGTATACATACATATTTATATATATGCGTACATATACATATGCAAAGACCTGGGAATACAAATTTCTGCCAGTTTGTATTAGTGCAAGGGTGGTTTTTCCTCCATTTTTATTTATATTTAACTCTCCCCAACATTTTGCCTGTGAACTCGTAAGTAAGCCAATAAGGAATGTCTGAAAATGTTCTAATATATTTTTATGCTACACTGAATCTTTTTTTTCAAACACTTGTTCTTAATCGAGTATGACTAATACACTAAAATTTCTCACCCTCTCAAATTTGCCACTTCCTGAATCTTCTCTAGTTCAAGGCTCGTAACTGGTCAGAAACTGTATCAGTCAGTCTGAAAATTATGGCTGCGTCAGAGGACTGCTGACCAACTCCAGGAACAGTATGTATATGGTATAGTCCTATCTTCTCCGGGAAAAATACTTCCCAGAAAATCGGTGGCTCAGTAAATACCCGATATCACAGTTAAGCCCACAGATCCAAGTCGGCAGTGGCATACAAATGCCCAACTCCCATCAATTTCGATAGGACTTAGACCCAAGTATCTTTGTGCTTATGCTCTCTTGACAGTGAATGCTATTCGAAGTTCATGGGAGCCGTTAGTAAGACCACAGTACGTTCTGACAGTAATTGAAGGGCTAGAGGCAAAATGAGCATTTGTAACTCCTTGAGAAGTTCTTCAGGCTTTGAAAAATGGCCCAAAGCCTCTCTCCCGGCCTGCAGTGAAATATTCCTTATTCATCATCGCAAAAATCTCCGATGTCCCCGTCAGATTGTTGACATTTCCATTGCTGCTTCTATTTTAAATGTTATAATTAGTAATATTTCACACTTCCAGATTGTCCTTTCTCTTAGAAATTTAGACTCCAAACAGTGACAAATGAAAGCACATCAGATACCACTGTAACGTAGGTACGCGATATGAGGGGATTACTCCCGAGGTGATGTTTTCACCTCTTCTACCTTCAGTGTCTATATTGTTGTCAAGGTGCTATTCTCCTCATGCAGAGATTGAAACAAGCCCATTACGTCTAACGGGTCACCATTTCACCTTGGCGCGGTGAGAAAGGAATATGGCTTTCCTTATTTAGAACTGAGCAGGCACGCATTAAAAAAAGAATTATTAAAGGCAAAGTTTCTCATCAAAGCCAGGCCATCAAATTCCTTTTCATGAAGTTATAAATATTGACTGCAGGGGAAGAGCAGAATTTGTAGCCAAACACAATGAAATGAAATCACGTTATGCAAACAGTTTCAGTGCTTGTGTGGTGGTGGTCTTCTCTTCAATCCCAACGGAAAGGTTTGATTTTTTTTTTAGGAGAGGTAAAATTTACTTAGTCAAAAAATCAGTTAATAGTCTGTTCCTGGATGAGTACGTAATGTAAAAACAGCTTACCCTAATACTGCTGCTACATCTATCAGTATCGCTGATTTTAATTGAATGCAGCCTGATCATGAAACATGGAATGAGTTTTGAGATTTCAGAGACTTTGCTGGTGGGAATTATCAGGCTGTTCCACTAGCGTTGCACATGGGTATCTATGAAATGAAGACTGACAGTCCCTACATTCTTTATTCCAGAAAGAAGGCAGGCAAGAGGGAGTATGGTAGGAGTACATAAAATAAATAAAACTGAGGAGCTAAGTCAGAAATTCCTAATTAATCTCTGCCATTTTTTGAGAGTAAGGAGAAATTCAGTGAAATTGAAAGGCATTACAGAAAATACTAATGGAAGGAAATGCTTCTGCACACAGCACATCATTCTGCTGTAGAATTCATTGCTGCAAGTGTGCACTGAGATTGAAAGCCTTGAAATATTTCAGTAAGGTGTCAGTGTTTATGTGGGAATGAGAGCATCCAGGATTATAGACAGTACGTTTTTATTGTGGCCTGCAGTTGTAAGACACACACTACTTAGCACATGTAGAGAGGAAATTCCCTTTGGGGCAGATTTCTTGTATTAATTTTTCTCTGTAAGTGTAAAAACATTTTTAAAACCATCTGGGACTGGACGGTGTCAGAATACTGAGCTACATAGACAGCATGTTTGATCGTGTGTAGCGACTTTTGTTTTCTAGCCATGAAACAGTTCTGGTTTCATATTTACTAGGTGAGGAATAAATGCTGATTCAGCAACAGCAACATAAATCTAGACTTTGCCACTAAGGCCAACTCCTCCTGCGTATATCTACATAAAATTCTAGTCCTAGCGCTAGTGGCTCGAGAGCCAATGTGTTTCTTTTACCAGATCAAAAATGGCCTCAAAACAGCTTGAATCAAATAATGAACATTCTGGAAACGTGATATAAATATAGTAAGAACATTCTAATGCATGTAGGATAGGTACATCTTGTTTTACATTGCTGTATTGCAAAGGTCAGAACTGTTGAAGAAGCTGACGTGTTCTTTGAAATGACCCCGAGTAATCCCAGAATAGATTTCTGCCAGCACCGACCTCGTCGTTTCTTGGATTTTCCTTTGTCGCCTCTCTTGCCTCACGTAGAGCGCTAGTTAAATTTAAACACCAATCGTGTCTCTGGACAATATCTCCATAGCTATATGAAATAGATGCGTGCTCTTGTAAGTGTAATGGAAATACAGCAGCGTTCAGAGCGTAAGAAGGCCCTGTTCAACAGTTGGCAGACCTAAGGTTAAGCCTCTCTCATTTTCTTTCAATAGGGAAACCGCAGCGGCTGCCCCTCTTCCTGCGGAGCTTGCCTGGGAGCCCAGGAGGCGTCGTAGCTGGGCTCCTCAGCAGAGCGCTGCCTTCTGGGATGGGCCCACTGGAAAAGGGAGTAAACCAGTCACTACAAACTCCACTTTTCCATCTTTTTTATCTTGCTTCTACCATCGCATCAGTCTATTAGGACACAGAACAGGGTTAACGTTTGGGCTTATTTTAGACAGGAGAAGCTTGTCAAATCACGGCCAGGCTCCAGTGCGAGGTGCTGTGTGCTGATGGTCGCGCTGGTTGCACTAGCCTGAGAGGAGTCCAGGTTTAAGAAGGTGCAAAGAAGGCTGAAAACACCTTTAGTTGTCTTAGGTTTCTGGAGAGCAGCTGTGTGATTGTTTTCTAGGCCCTTGCATAATTTCTTCTGAAGCCTGAACTAGCTGTTCCTGCTGGATGCTTCTGCCCGCAGTAACCTGTGCGCCACCTTCCCAGCCCATTCTCTCTTCTTGTACTTCAGGGGGAGTCTGCAACCACAAACCCCTGTTTGCCGCTTTCCTGTGCATCCGTCTCTGCTCTCTCTTCCCGTGCCAAAAGATCCATATACCTCCTCTTCTCCCTTAAGTCTCATTCCCACTAAGTCAGTGTCCCTTATTCTTCTGTGCCATACCACGGGCTACTTTGTACCCTGCACTGTACCCTGCTGCTTTCCCAATTTCTGTCAGAGACAATATGGTTCTGTACATTGATGCCTGGAGGCAGACGTACAAACAGAAAAGCATCACCCATCTGAGTGCAAGACCTCCTATCACTTGACTAATTATCGGCAGTTAACTCTTCTGTTCCTGAGGTTTCCTCAAGCTTTTTGCTTAAGCTGTTTTTCAGTCGCAATTGTTTGGCGACAATTTGTCAAACATGTAAGGCTGTGTCAGCTGTGTATGTCTCAGGGCTTTTTAGTCTTTCCCCCCAAGGTTTTAGTGCTTCTAGTCCTGAAGTGGAACTAAAAGCTGATGGAGTGGTGAAATTTGTCATCATTAGTAGTTTTTTTCCTCTTTATTATGATTTACCCTAATTCGGCAAAGTGTTGTGGTTTAACCCGGCAGGCAGCTAAACACCACAAAGCTGTTTGCTCGCTCACTCGCCCCCCTCCCCAGTGGGATGGGGGAGAGAACTGGAAAAAAAAAAGGTAAAATTTGTGGGTTGAAATAAAGACAGTTTAATAGGACAGAAAAGGGAAGGACAATAATAATCATAATACACAAAAGAAGTGATGCCCAATGCAATGGCTCAGCATCCGCTGACCGATGCCCAGCCCAGCCCCAAGCAGCGATCGCTGCCCCCAGCCAACTCCCCCCAGTTTCTATACTGAGCATGATGCCATATGGTATGGAATAGCCCTGGGGTCAGTTTGGACCAGCTATCCTGGCTGTGCCCCCTCCCGGCTCCTTGGCAGAGCATGGGGAGCTGAAACGTCCTGGACTAGTGTCAGCACTGCTCAGCAACAAATAAACCATCGCTGTGTTATCAGCATTATGCTCATACTAAATCCAAAACACAGCAATGTGCCAGCTACTAGGAAGAAAATTAACTCTCTCCCAGCTGAAACCAGGACACCAAGTTATAAGTGCAGTACAACCTATGAGTTGCTCAGAAAAGTTAACATCAGTCTGTGGGGATAAACATGCTAGTTTTCTACAAATCATGGCAGAGAGAGTCTCCTTCAGAGGGTAATTGAACGGATTTAGGAACTGAGGAACCTTACCTCTGGGCAATATCAGGAAGCTCAGGAAACTAGGTTTTCTAGGGCAATGTGGACAGCCCACCCTTAAGCCCAAGCACCTGCAGATTTCATCTCCACAGATGATGCAGTGGCCTGGATCAGAGGGGGTCTTTTAGGACTTGTAATGCTGGATTTTGGCAGTCTGAGTTGTAGCTGGAGGTGAGGCGAGGGTAGCCCAGGACTGACTCAGCCAGGAGACTGGGAGTGGGAGGGAAGAAACACTGCGTTTGCTTAAGGACTTTGTAAAGGGTGATGAGGTTGGCGAGCCAGTACATACAGGGAAAGTGGAAAAGATGTGCTTTACCAGAGGAGCACATCATTTAGGGAATGTGCTTCTCCAAGACAGGGGAGGAACTGGTTGAGGAGGATCTGGGAAGGAAGCAGCTGGGTCTAGAAGCTGAGCTGGGAGTGACTTCATAGACTAGGACAGGAATGTGGACACTGACAGTGTCTGGAGAGGAAAATGGGAAAATAGGATGAAGAGTCTGATGTGAGGACAGGACTGGAGCAGAGACAGTTTGGCAGTGATGGAAAGGAAGGGGACCTGAAGGAAGTAGGCAACAGGCTCTGAACAGGCTCCACAACCTGGTGTGGAACCAGAAACCCCTTGCCATTCCTTTCCTCCCAACTAAAACAAGTGAAGCCCACTGACAAAGAGTCTCAATCCCTTTCCTGCACTGGTCCACATAAAGCTTACCAGTTTAGTGATAAACTGGAAGCCTGGCAGGCTGTGTTGTGAAAAAGTCTGACTCAACTGCACAGCTTCAATGGTTGCAGAAGTTTGGAAATACATACCAAACAGTGAATTAAAGTGCAGGAAAAAAGGAGGTAGCCTCAACAGGGTAGCTGACATACAAGAGTATGTCTGACATTGGTTTTGATGGAAGGAGAGTAATGAGTCCCCTCATCCTGGTAACTGCTTCTCCCTCTCTTCTCCCTGTCTTTCTGGTCTGGCACTTGGTGTCTTTTGGGTCCGTGGGTCTGGGTGCGTTTGCACTGCTTGTTCTGTTGATAACCACATCACTCAGTCTCGTTGTTAACACAGCTAAATGCAGCCTTGGAAAACTTGATTTAATTTCTGCCTCTACTACTGAGATTCGAATGCCAAGTTGCTGCAAATGAAACCTTTTTTGAAGTGTTCATTAACTGAATGTTCCTCATTTTCTGGATACTCAATTTGAGGCAATATCTGATCTGCAACAGCACCATATACTTAGAGCTGCAGCTGGACCCGAGTTTTAAGCATTTAAAGCACCATATAATGCTAAGCACTCTACAAAAGGCATGCTCTCATTTTCTAAATTGGATATCCCAAATTAATGAATACTTTTACAACACAGAAACTTTCTAATCATTTTTTCACCAGTCAGTCCAGATAAAATGGAAGTGTTGGGACAAAAGGTTCCTCAAAAATGTGTTAGTAATGCGACCCTTAGAAAAGTCATGAATAAATTAATCATATGCGCTCAGAGTAGAGTCTGAGTTTGGTGAAGTGGGTTAAACTAAGCAGAGATGAAATGATCTTGTTCTGTAATAAAGCATTCAATCAGGGAGTTGTTCAACTGTTTCTGAGTAACCCCCTGTGGAGGCAAGCCATCAGAAATGGGCTGCACACTAAACAAGAAGAAAACAGATATTGAATAGCTGCTCATTAATTGAGAATCATCCACCCTCTGCACTGAATGAGGCAAAGGTCCTGCAGAAAAGATAATAGATGAATGTGTAATTGAAGGCGGTGGCATACCGCATAACACGAGAGATTCAAATTAAGATTGCATAGGCGATCTTAATCCTGGGGTTTCTTAACTTTTGAATATTTGACTTAGCATTTTCGATAATGTTCTTTTAACTTGGAATATTGTGTGCAATATATATACATGTTGTTTTTAAATAAAACTGGTTTGTCTCCAAGTCATGTCATTTTCACACTGCCTGCTGTCACCGTTTCTGAAGGAGAAGCAGCTGGTGTGCTAAAAGAAGTTATGGACTTTGAGATCCTGCAAGGTTAGGAACTGAGTGGTTGGAGGCAGATATTTACACAAATGTCATCTTTTTTGGCCTGCTAGATTCCTCCCACTGTTTTCCCCACTGTATTTTACGGAGCAAAGTGTAAACATTTGCTTTGAGGTGTTTTGTGGCTCTAGTCTGCGAGTGATCCTAACAGTAGCTTGATGGGGTTCCATGGCTGTGATTTCTCAGTGGCTTCCCTATCCGGTATTTTTGGTTCATAAGTAGAAAGTTGGGGTTCTTCATAATTGCCAGCTGCAAGCTCAGCGTGGGATCTGAGAGTCCAACTGAGCTCTGCTGGCTCAAACGTTACCAGCAGGAGAGATGCTGTGATCAGAATTTGGTTAACTGCTCTGTTCATTGTGTTTGGGCCAGAATAGAATCCAGCTCCCACTCTGATAGCTGTGTAGGCTCTGCCATGCTAAATAAAGACAACATACCAAAAATGGGTGATAATCATTAAAGTGAGCAGGTGCATGGTTGACTACAGGGAACAGGTCCAGTAAATAGGAACTTGTAGGTTTTACTTCTCTACTTTGAAACAAATGAAATTTTAAGACACCTCTTTAGTTAAGGAAATTGTAATCTTACAGTAATTCGTTTTGTTTATTCATAGTTACATAGAGTGTCAATGAAAACTGATTAGTTTCTCTTCATCTCATAATCTTGACACAAAAGAAAGGGCAATATGCTTAACTCCTTGAGAAAGACCATTAGATACAATACTGTAGTAAGGCATAAAAACCAATGATTAGTGGTTTAGGTTTTTTACATGAATCTCCCATTTAATACTGGGTGATCAGTAGTCAGAGAGCTCATCTGGGGTTGCTCCTGGCAGTGGAAGACAAGTTGATCAGGAGCAGGAAGAGCCAGGAAGAATGTTTTGCCCAGTACACAGCACTGTCCAGCTAGCTACATTGGTTGGGTTGAAGGTTTATCTTCCTCTAGTATGGGTTTCGTCATCTGTGATAACATATCCTGGAAATATAACCAGCTTTAGACCAGTCAAGATTATGGTGATATCATTGGGACAATCTCTGACAGAATAGGATGAGAACTGAGTGATCATTACACAACTTGGTCCGTTATGTGTAACAAATACTACATAGGTATGCTTTTTAAGGTGTTCTCTGAGCAGTGTGGGATGTTTCCTCTGCTTTTGCTGAAGTGAGTCTCTTGCCCTTGGAACTGGGATTCTGGAAGTCGAGATTTGATTGCTGCAGAAGACTCCGTGCTTGATTTATACCCAGGGATGGGAATTGTAGCAGGAGGGAAGAGGAAATATGGCCAGAGAGATGAGTTTTGGAAACTCACAAATTGCATGTGCTACCTCGTTATGATATGTATGCACCTATATATCAAAAAGAAAGTGAGTTTCTTAGGATGAGATGTTACCCTGTGCTGCGTCTTGTTTCAGCAGGTATTTAAAAGCAACTGTCATGCGTATTTGTAAGTCACCGAGAAAGCTCCGAATGGGAGCTGCATGCCTCAGGTTCTGCCTGTAGAATTCCATCACAGTAGTTCTTAACAATATTTTCCCTGTTTTGCCTTATTTCTAGGCACAAGTGGAACTAATGTTGAATTTGGCCACCGTAGAAGAGGTATTGTCTCAGGGTTCCCAACAGGACTTTAGAAACAGATTTAAAGTACGCAACGAGATCGTACTGCTGTTCCATCAGGTTCTGTTAGCGGTGCTGTACTTGTACTTGAGGTCCTTTAAGCCACAATATAATCTTACACCACATTTCTGTGGCTAGTTTTTTAAGGCAAGGGGTGCATTGCATTTTCATCCCCCACTCGTGTGAGTCATCAGGGGTATTGCAAACGAGCTTAGTCAAAAAATTCTTTGCTCTAAGAGGTTGCTGTAGGGAGACCATTACTGTCTCTTCGCTCTATCCAGCCTCTTTTTTCTCGTGAAACATGATTTGCTCCGAGCCCTTCTGAAATTGGATTTGAATTGGCCAATGGCTTCGGAAGCTATTGTCAGTGGGACAGTTCTAGATGGACATATGCAGATGGCCACCTAAGGAGACAGGACTAAAATACAGAATGTTTGGACCAAGCCTGGGTATTCATGAGAGCGTGATGGGAGGACATCTGAATCCTGCATTCCAGTTTGATCTCCACTCTGAATCTACATCCTCTTTCTGCTGCGTGATAAATGAACACAGTTAAAGTAGGATTTCTGGCCAGTTGCCCTCGGGTCTGCGACGTGGTGCGTAGTGTGTTGCAGCAGTAAATTGCCAGTTTTCCTTCCACAGCAGTATCTATCACCCTGGGAAACACAGCAAGTGTGACAAGTTTTTGGTCCATTTCTGGTTTGTTTTTTTCCCCCAACAGTTCGTCTAAAACTCCTGTGTTGCTGTTTAGCTGTGGAGCTTTAATGGATTTTTATTCCCAAGTGCTAGATGTATGTACCTTGTATCTGCATAAGCCTTTGAGTTTATGTGTTCGCATGTGTCTCAGTCTGTGTATTCACAATTCTGTTTCCTCATCCTTGGGGGGGGAAAAAGGTAACTTCACACCTGGGCTAGTGGTGTTAACTTGTGAAAAGGTTTGTTGGCTCATTTGTGCATCTATCACTTGTTACATTTCACAGACCCTACCATTTCTCCCCCATTCAGTTTTATTCTGAAAAGCTTTGTTCCTACTGATCCACACACCAGATGCTACTGTATTTTCTGGATGCTTGAACTCTCCACTCAAAACCTGTCAGTGTCTTTTGTATAGCTATTACGTGTAGCTAGCTTGAGAGTGGTACTCGTGTACCGTGTCGCTCCGTGATATGATTTTTTTATCCTTTTGATTTTCCCACTAGGAACTTTTACGCAGTTGTGTTTGTGCTGGAGAAGTAGTGGTTTTACTGGTGTAGCTAAAGTCAGGTCTGCACAGTAGATTTCTGATAACTGCGTCATTCAAGAACAGGAAAAGATGTGCGATGCCGAAGCCCATGTGTCAGCAAATCTCGTCTTTTTGTGGTGCTGTTTTCCCCAAGCAGACAGTTTTATGATATTTGTGCAAAGTACAGCTTCACTGGTGCAGTTCATTCGCCTTGGAGCTCTTTGCCAGCAAGGGAGACTGTAATCCTATCTCTGCAAAGTGGTGCTAGTACAAAGCTGACCTTATGAGGATTCCCTAGGGTATGCATTTTTAAACCTGAAAAATTAATCTATGCTTGAGAGTTTTGCTGACTTTAATATCGCCAAGCTGCACAGTTCTACTAAAGGTAGAATTAGTGCCAGCAGAAGGAGCTGTGGGCAGTGGGGGAATTGGGTAAAGATTACCGCAAAAGGACACAATTGGCTGGTGTAAGTGTCACCTCCCTGAAAGGGTGTGGGGTTTGACTAATAGATAGCTGTAAATATGTAGTATATTGCGTTATTATTAATTATTATTTCTGCTGATAATAATAATTCAAAAATATATTAATATAATAAGCTATAGCTAAGACTGGGGTAAAGCCTTTCCAAAGGCTTTATCTGTTAAATGCCAGCAGAATGTACCTAGAGTAGACAAGTCTGGGTACCTACTTTTTCAGAATATTTTTGAAATAATAAGCGACACTGAGAAATTTTATATAAAACTGCAGTGCGTTGGGATGCAGATCCAGTACTTTGCAAAGAAAGCTCCAGCAAACAAAAGTTAATGGTTTAAAAAAATCCTGTCAAAATGCCACTTCTCAGAAGGCTGTTTTTCCAACCTTCTGTTGTAGTGGTTTTAAGTTTTATTAGAAGCTAAGGCAGGCTTCATCATGACAGAGCCGCTTAAGCTGGTATTTCACATGCACAGTTCATGTCTCGGCATCTGCTGAGCACCCAAAATAAATGGTCTAGAAGTACACCTCTTTGAACCTAAATCAGCAGGCTTTCTGAGCAGATCAGTTTCTCTTCGTCTTTCCCAGTGGCAAGAGGTACAAGCCTTTAAGCACTTTAAACTACTGCTTCCTACTGTCCCCCTCGAAATTAAATCATTTGACACAGTAATTGCCATGTCCTCATTGCCTGGAGCCTTAATACTTTTAATGATGTCCAAACAAATTAACTATTAAACAAGTTAGGAAGCAGCTCAGTGGGAACTGACTTGTGGAAGCAGAGGATCAAAGCACAAAGATGTAAAATGACTCCTGAAGTGCTAATAACTGCTAATAACTTTTAAAGGGAAAGAATTAAACTGTGGAAAGAGCAGCTCTGTCATATTCTGATTATTTAAAGAGAGGCATGGTTGGGATGTGTAATTGTTTGTGTTTTGACTGGAGGAAACTAGTGAGAAAGCCTCGAATTCGTTTGGGTGGTTTAAGGAAGTTCCAGTCCAAAAATGAAAGAGAAGAACCAGATAGGATGGATCTGTCTTCTGGGCATGAATCACGTCTGCAAAGCTCACTGAGAGACAGCAAACTGTGTTACTGCGTTCTTCCATGCCTGCGTGCCCTCAGGATGCAGCGCCAGGGGAGTGAGCTGGAGTCCAGCCTTCCCAGCAGAGCAGCTGAACCCGGGCAAAGCCATCCCCAGTGACGTGCTTACCTGGCTGTGAGCGAGGACGCGGTTTGCCCTGGAGAACGTCAGTCCTTAATGGTATGTGCAAAATGAGAATCCAGCTGGTCCCTTTCTGTCGTACGCATTTAGAAAGGACCAGGCTTTTGTTTCTACGCTCAGTAAATTTGATACAACGCTCAAGGCACGAAAACCACAGAACCTGCCCTTCCCTACCCTCCTCTTCAAAGCCATCTCAGAAACTGGTGTTGCTTTTCCCTCCCTGCCTTCGTTCCTCTTCATCTGCTTTCTTGTCTTTGCTCCCTCTAGCGTTCCCATGTGGGTGCTGTCTGGGTCTCCTGCTCTAGAGAGGGAGGTTGAGTATTAAACTATTTGGTTTATTTTCCCTACATTTCGTATTACGTGGCAATGACATCAGCCTACCTGTCATACCCTTCAGAGGGTCTTTGCTCAGTCTCTGCAACCTTACTTCATCTCCTCATATCACCACAGCAGCGCGCTAGTACCAGCCTTTCACAAACCTCGAGGCCAACTTAAAATTCATTAGATTTTCAAAAATACACCTGTATCTTTTTGATGATTTCCAAGCCTTTAATTCATACTCAGTTCACAGTTTTGGCATTTCTTTTACAGCTGCTAAAATTTCTTTCTAATTGAGGGCGCTTGGAATTTCGGAAGAATGTAGGATATGACAGTTGAGATTAGAGCCACAAGTTTTGGTAACGCTGCAACAACATCCATTGCACCTAGATACTGTGCTAGTTCACTTTCGACTCTTAGATTTACTGTAGCTACAAAAGCTTTCTTAGCTGTGAGATGTGCTGTCCTGCTTATTAGCTGAAAATCAGAAAGTATGAAAGGGGACTGGAGATCTGTGTGTATCTCTGAATCACTGGATCACTGCTGCAGAGAGAATGTGTAATTAAAAAGGAGGGCTCCTCTTTGCACCACATAAAAAGATTCTTTACAAAGTTTTTACTGAAACTTAATTGTTTAATGTGCTCTAAAACTGTGTGTTACTTTCATATATATTCCATTTGCGTGAGAGTATCTGTGTACCTATATGTGCACACAGGCATTTCAAAGATGAGAAGATACTTTGAGGCCTCCCTTTTTAAGTAGGAATCCAGATCTAGGCTGTAGTGACTGGTCTTTCAGGTTCTGGGATTACTTCTTGGTATTTAACAAATAAGTTTGGAAGGTTTCAAAGAGCCCTCTTAAAAACCACACACAGTCTTCTGTCATCCCTGAAGGTGAGATGACATTTCTTATGTTAGGAAAGAAGACTGCAGCTAAATAAGAGCGAAAACTGGGCTTCCAGCTTTAGTTTGCAGGATGATCCTTCCGTTGTCTAAACTATGTAAGATCAGCCAGGCAAAGAAGAGAGCTTGAATTGCTGTAACTTGCACGTATTCTGTGAATAACTGGTACAACAGAGATAAGTTTTGAGTTAAATCAAATATATAGTTCTCTCACTAGTACTAAATTTAGTAAAAAAAATTAAAGGATATAATCAAACGATACCAGTTTGAAAATGCATCCTGCAGAAAATTGTCAGATGACATGACATGACATTAACTCTCCATGGACCACTCAGCACCCTGAAGGTGAAGTCTGACATGATCTTTGGTTGGAATTCAGATTTATAACTAGGAAGAGAAATTCTCCCCTGACACTGGGCAGATCTGGGGTTGGCTGACTAGGGCCAAGGAGCTTTTGCAGGAACAGTGAAGCCGGAGAGTTTCCTTCACAGATGCCCATTTGCGCATTACGTGGAGGGATGCTATCTCCAAGAGACAGGAATGTCTTCCACAAGTTCCCAGGAGTGCGTGAGTGGGTGAGTGACAGCTGAACACAGTCCATGGTGAGCCGCAGATCTGCTAATTACCACCTTCCTCCACTCACCCTTCCAACAAGCGACTTCCTGAAATCTGTTTCAGGGAGTTTTGTATTTTTGTCACCCTGCATTAGGCGACAGCGCAGCGCAGCTTGTCGCTTTGCGTTACATGTGATCACGCTGTCTGGAATCGGACCCAACGTAATGGAAAATGACGTGGTTATAGTGGGATTGAACTCCCCAGGGTTCTTCCAGCACATCTTCCGCGTTGTGTCATCAGTCGGTTGCAGAGCTGGGTGCTGGGTGTCTGCTGCATCACAGGGGAATAGAGCGAGTGATATAATACAACACAATACTTCATCTAGACCAAGATGTTTATTCTCCAGGAATACTTGGACCTGTTGCTTCTAGCTCAATGCAGTAACGTTACTTGGTGGTAGACACTTCCTCACACACGTTAAAAAAGTAGAAAACCAACGCTTTTTCGAAAAGCCCAAAATATTACCGTATAGCATATGGCACCCAAGATACGAGTAAACTTGCAACATCCGCTTATGTCTGTCTTCCTGTGGTATGTTGAAGGTGTTGCTTTGGGATTTTTAGTGTGGAAATGGAGTTGCTGCAGGGCAAGGAAAGTGTTTTATGCCCCGTCATCTGTGAAGAAGAAGAAAGCAGATATTCTGTTAACTCCCTAGAGACGGCGTATTGCACGAGTACCCTGTGAGTAAGAGGACTGGATATGATGATGCATAGGGAGACTTGACTCCTAATTACCCGTGTCAGACAATGCAGCCCAGTCCTGGTCACCCTGGTTTTTGTGGGTGTCTCCAGGGTAAGCTGAAGACTTAACGCATTGCTGCAGGCCAGAAGGTGCTAGAAACCTTCTCCTGTCACAGCGCGCTAAACCACCACCACTGGTCCACAGCCCTTTCTACATCCCGGCCTGGGGAGTTCAGGAGAGAGGGCAGCTGGGCTCAAGCTGCTATGAATTTCTTCGATGTCAGCAAACGTCTAAAGAAAAATTCCAGGGCTTCATTCTCCTTTCACAAGGCTGTTATAAGAGTGCATACCCAACAGACTCCTTCCTAATTTACACAGCTAAAATGAGAGGAAAACCAAACTTTTCATATCTATTTGATGAAATTACCTGACTACTTATGTAGATGCATAGCTACCCCAGCATATTTGAGACCATTAATGCACGGAGTTTCTGTAGCATGGGTAAATTGCACGACGTTGCTGAAGACACCATTTGCCTTTTCAGTGAAACTCTTTTACCAATAGAGTGGATATGTGATATTTTGGGCATTTGGGAGCCTATTCTGGAAAAGCAGGCGGTCCAGATTGCACTGAAGACAATGTCTATTACAGGCCTGATTGTGCAGCATGCGTAGGTTTGCGCTTGAAGTGAAACAACTAGCATTTTGCCGATAATAGTCGGTGACCTCTCTGCTTCCCAACAGCTGGCTTACAAAAAGAAGCACATGGTGAAATGGCACCTGCTGAAGCCTGAAGCGTGGAATGACAGTCATAATCCAGGAATGTCTCATTATCTGATCAGCAGTAATACATATTTTCCTCTCATTGCTGCACCCTTGAAGAACATGGCTAAATACAAGGTGCTTTAAGAGTTCAGGGGGGGCATTTTCAACAACGCTAATGCTGCCAGCAAATTGACATTATTGAGATATGATTACAGAATCCTGGCAACCGGAATGAAAAGCAGCAGAAGTGCTTCTCCTTTTGTTCCACCCAAATGATACCAATCACTGGCCACGTTAATGACACCTTCATTAAAACGTGCCAATAGAAAATCGCTGTCTTTTTTCGGCATATGCCGTTCCTAGATCACTTTTTTCAATGTGACCATAGGGGGTTGACACAAATTATTATGCTGCCAGCACAGCTGTCCTACATAATTTGTTGTTGCTTAAAGTTAGAATTAATGATTTTAACAAGTATCAAGGCAGGGATGTTAGGAATACGCACTAGATAGCTTCTGGCTCCCTAATAAGACCCGTCTGGTGTAAACCACGTGCAGCGTAGCATCAGTGCTAAACAAGGGGCGGCTTGACCACTTGCGTAAAGAAGGTCTTAATGGGATCAAACCTGCTTCAACAGCTGGCTGAGGGCTTTGAGGCTTGGGCATGGCACTAGCTATGTCAGGACATGCTCATCCATCTCGGGTAAGGACGGTGTTGGGCAAGGAGTTGAAGTTAGCGGTGTGATGCGTCCGTTGTTGGTCAGAATGGTACTTGCTGTCATTGCGCTGCTGCCTGTGAGGAAAGGTGTATCCTGGCTCCCTTATTGCGCCTAAAGGACCCGAGGAGCATGTGGAAAGAAGCCTGAACCTGTATCAGTGGGACTCTTAACTGGAAGCTGTGAGTGAAGCAGTATGGCAGCAGCTGGTAGATTCGTGAACCGATCAGTCCCGTCTAGAAAAGAGAGCGCTTACTGTGTCCCTTTATTCACTGATTCCTGGAGAAGTATTTTCCTTGCTCACTGAGATGAATATTCTAGAGCTCTGGGGAAGTTTAGGATCACATCCAGAATAAGCAGGTCAGGCCTACTGATGCACAGCTTGCACTTTGGAAAACCTGTAGGAGGTTGCAGGAAAGTGTAGGAACAGTAGCTAAACCAATATTTACACTTTCCACTCACTTCTGGTTAATGGAAATAACACAGAAGAAAGGGGATGGGGAGCTATATGAGGTTAAATTTTTTGCTCACTTTATTCTTCCCCATATCATAGGTCCTGCCAAATACCAGCTCTTCACAGAGAAACGTTTTCTTCTTTAAACAGAAGAAAATAACGATCCTATGAATTTGACTTTATTTTGCTACATCTGAACTTTACTAGACTGCAGAGAAATTGTAGAAGAAGCTTTATTGATTTGGAGTTTAGGCCAAAGCTCAATGAGGTGTGACTCAGAAGACCTAACGGAAGGGGAAAAGCCCAGGAATGGAGAGGAATAGGTTACTTAGATACAAGGTCCAGTCATGGAATTTGCAGCACTTGTGTCTTCCATCCCCAAGACAGCTGAGCACAGTATTCTCATTTTTGTAAAGGCATTTGTTGTTGCTGTTGCCGATTAATCTTGGAGTCTGGTCTCAAGAGGTGCTGAGCACCGCTTGCTGTTAGTTGGTAGAAATTCTGAGTGCTGATAGTTCACAAGATCGATAGTTTTACTCTCCAGGGCCTTTAAGTCTGATCCTGTATAAAAAGCATTTTTCTTTAGTCATGCATTAGCAAGTTATTACTCAGTGGGAAGAGGAGAGGAGGTAGAAGTTTAAGCTTGTGAAAGGTGTTCCAAAGGTCCTAAGAAAAGTAAATAATTCCAGTGAGTCTCATTGCAAACTGGCCATTAGCAGGATTACATCTTTATGTCCACAGAGCAAGTAAGCGGAACTGAAAGCAACAGTTTCGGAGGAGGGAGAATCACTCCCTGAACTGCTTTAGATGTTAGCAACAGCAAGACGCAAACAATGCGGAGACATTGAGAGGCAGGTTAAAAGCCTTTTGGTTCGTCTTTAAGCACTTTGTTGTAGGGGAAACCAGCGTGGTATCGAAATGTGCCTTTTGCACAGAGCTTGTTTACTCAAGCAGCACAAAGGAGGAACCCAGCTTGGGAGTATGAGATATGCAGAACATTGTCATTTTTGATCTGTTCACTTTTATCTGAGACAGTAGCGTAGTATTCTCTGGTCCTTCCGATCTCTGCAAAGCAATTTTGCAGGCACTGCATTAAAGAGTGCTTTCTGCTGGTGCAGGGAAGCCTGCGACTTAGTCCCACTGCTGCGCCGATGGGTGCGGATCTCTGGTTGTCCTGGAGTACCAGACCTTGTCTCCTTGCAGTCAACAGAGAAGGGCAGAAAGCACACCCGAGGAAGACAGATACAATAAGCAATCTGAAACAATCTCCTACCTCTCTCCTTTGTCGCATAGTCTGAAGCACCTTTGTTCTCTTTAATGTAGGTGCCACTTAAGTCTGCAGGTAGGTGGTTTGAATTCAGCTTAATGGCAGTAAAACTTCTGGCAGAGTCTGGGCCGTTTCCAGGAGATATGATCCTCAGTGGACCAGATATGAAAGGGTGTTCTGGTGTGTTTAGGGCAGAAGAGAGGGAAAATAATGGAAGTGTCCAAGGCAACAGGTGGTTTCCTATGCAGCTGTAAGAGCAGTAGAGGAAGAGCCCTTGGCCTGATGAGAAATCCTAGTGGAAATTTTGCCAGTGGTGGCACACCCCAGCCTCCCAGTGGGAGATCTTCTGCTGACTGTATTTCTTTGGTGGCATGAGGATCATTCACCACATCCTCTTGGTCTCACAAACAGCGGCTACCTGCCCTCTACAGAGAGAATGTTAAATGGTGGCAGATGCCGAAAGGTCAAATTTGATTGTTGATCACCATTACTGACACCTTCCACACTTCGAGACACACTATAGCATCAGACTGTTAACTGATGCTCCTTAAGATTGTCTGGTTTCCTCTTCCTCTTAACTTTGCTGTTTCCTGGTTTGTGGGAAAGGCTCCTAATATCAGCACCGATATCCTGCTTGTTCGCAGATGGCTGCTGAGAGGAGACACCTGGCACTCTCTGGCTCTCTTTGCATTGCTCAGATAATATTAATTACAGCTCCAAGGGAAACAGCCGCCTGCCAACCTTTGACTCGATGCTGTTTGTACTATGAATGGCACGGTACACAATTCTTTTTCCGCAGACATGCAGTTTACCCTGCTGAGAGTAATTCATTGCCACTTTCCAGGTTTCCGGATACTCCATTAGTGTTCCTGAGGCTGGGGAGAGGGGCACTCTTGCTGATTACAGCACAGGGCGAGTGTCAGGGCTTGCGACTGCTGTCTGCTGCTTTGTTCCTAGCTTGACTTGCCTACCTTTGCAGAGGCGTCGTGAGGCTGAACGTATTGATGTGTATAGAAAAAGTGGTTTGAGATCACTAGATGGAAGGTAGCTAAACATGTATTTTATTCAGAGCTATTTTTTTTTTTCTGTGCTTTTAAAAGGTCTTCATTAGCTTTATCTGGAGCCAGGGAGCTAACTGTTTTCCCAGGTCCTTCTCCTGTCCTCTTGTTAACAACTCCTTCTCCTTGCAGCCGGAACTTCCACAGTGATGACCACCAGGCAGGGGGAGAGTAGGGAAATGGGGAGATTTAAGAGATTTAGCACGCTGCGCAAAGAGAATGAGCACAGTTCTATAAAAAGACTGGGCTTATTACGGCTGCCCAAACACTCCTTCCCTTTCTCCACGCCCTTGCTTCAGCTTTCTCCACATGTTTTCTCAAATGATTTCTTGCATTTGCTGTACAACTGCAATTCTGTCCCATTAGTGCCTCACAGCCATCCTGGTTTTATTCTCCAAGGGGAGGTTCTTTTCATCTCATTTAGGAAGGATTTAATTTATCTGTAGCAGGGTACATTTACTGAGCTACCTGATGTGTTTGTGTGATTGCATTCGTCTTTGCTGCCTTGGAACCGGGCGCCTTTCCCCTTCCCCAGTAGTGACATTAGCCCACCCAAGGGCTTATTCCTGTGAGTGCAAATCAAGTAAGAGCTTAATCCAGGTTATTTTCTACTGAGCATCTCGGTGCAAGATCAAAAGTTGTTTTGCTTTTCTCATTCCTGCATAGGTAGATTGTTTCTTAGGCAGAAGGAAAATACAGAGAGGCTCACTGACGTGCAAGACAGCCAGAGACTTCCAAATGACAATTATGAGTTTGCGGGAAAGCTGTGTGCTTCAGAACTGGATGAATAGACTTGAAATGGTCTAGGAGTTTGTTGCTTGCTCAGTTTTCCTGCATGCTGCTGGGAATCAGAAGTTGTTAATGCCTGCAGGCCAGTGGTATCCTCTAGGAAGTCAGTAGCTGGTCTCTATTTAGCTCCCAGAGGCCATGTGGATTCATCACAACAGTTCTCTTTTACATCCAAGAAAGGGCTGGAATCTGAAAGAAATGTGTCTCCCTGCTCACTTTTCAATTCCCTTTCTGGACTGAATGCATATGATTTTAGGTGTGACTTCATATAATTAGTTTAGAGGGAATGTCATGTGCCTCTGCCCAACCCTTTGGATTCTGAAGGACAAGCCAGCTCATTTGAGAAGTGGATGAGGGGAAATGTACTGTGTATACAGGCTGACGAGGGTAGCAGCATTCAGTGAAATTCCCTAGCTAGTTTTAAAAATCAAAAACAGAGTTTAATGAAAAATTAGATCCAAGTATCCTGTGTGCAACCCTTGGATTTAGGCATTCCGGGACTCCCTGAATTTTGGGTCAGATTCTTCTTAGCAGGGGATGAGCTGACGGGCCAGCTTGTCCCCAAACGCAGCACTGCACTGCGGAGTCTGTTTGGCATTTCTGGTTTTGCCCCTCCTCTGTTGGCAAAACCGATGAATTTCTGCCCCTCTCAAGCGTTCAAGGGGCCAGTGAAATGCCAACCCCCCCGCTTCGCGTCTGGCCTCCCTTCGGCCCCACGGCAGTAACACGGAGTGCCCAGCCCTGTTCGAGGTGGCCGGCCCTCGCAGCTCTTGCACACAGAGGGTTTCCTGAGGGCTTAGTACCACAGCAGGACTCTCATGGAACTGCCTTCGCAATCGTATTGTCCCACATGCCCAGTCCTTGCTTCCTTGTCTGCTAAGGAAGTCGCTCCAGTTATGACTCTGCTTCAAATACTGGAAAAGAGCAGAGCTCTCCTGGCTCGCCTGGCCTCTCTCGAGGGGTACTTGCTCTGGCGTCATCTTTTTTCCTTCATTTTTTCCTCTAATGAAAAGCACTATCCTATATCCAGTATTTTCGCTTTGATTCTACCTCCTTATTCTTCCATGGTCTCAGTGTTGCATTTGGTTGAAAGATTTCTGCTAAAGCTGTTTTCCGTTATAAACTATTTAGCCACACCAAACCACTTCACAGGAACATCTACTTCTACAAAACCTTCGACAAACAACCATTCAGACATTCAAGACCTCCTTGTGCTGTGGGCATGAGCGTTTCACACTGGCAATGTTAGACTGCTTTTTCACTTCTTTGTGTCAGAGTGTAGGTTTTTTTCAGAATGATAAAGCTGGAGAGAAATGCTTCCACCTGGGAAAGTGAGGTGGTTCAATGAGGCTGTTTGCAGATCACCCTTCTTGCATGTATTTATTTCATGAGGAGTTTCAAAACTTCATTTTTCTGTTCCATTTTGGGACAGAAGAAAGTTTGTGGAGCGAAAAACCTGAAGTTCAATCCGTTCTTAGTCCTAGACTTAAAATACATCACATTTAAATGAAAAGAACGAAAAAAAATCTACAAAAGAGTATCTAAAGCTCTTCATGATCTTTCACTGTTGTATCCCTGTCCTCCCATACACTCTTATCCATCATCTTTCCTTGCTGTACTCTAATTATAGATTCCTTGAGGCAGAGACCTGCCAATGTTTCCGTCAGTAAAGTGCCAAGCACATCTATGATGCTTTACAAATAATCATAGAGAATGCATATTTTGTGAAATGTTTAAGCTTTCCCTGCTAAAAAAAATAATTCTATCTGCCATGTCAGGCATGATTAAATTTCAGCGTGCCATCCTTCCTTCGGTAAGATGCTAAATTAACATCCTTTTCCTCTGTCATTCTTGCTTCTTGCAAATGAGGGGCAAGGACCCTTCTCCCCTCTTCTTCCCACATTTAAGAATTTTGGTTCAAACCCTAGCAGCTTAGATACCAGCCCCAGTCCCAAATAATTTGAATGTCTAAGGTGTGTAAGAAGAAGGGACGGTTCATCTCAGATCCTCTTTAGTTGCTCATGGAGTCTTTGTGTTTACTGAGCTTTAACTCCTTATTACCTAAAATGACACAAAATACCTAGAGTATAACAAGCACCATGTTTAAGGCTACATAATTCTTCCCGTCTTCCCTAGAACTCCCCAGAACCGGAGCACATCAGGCATCTTGCAAAGGGATAACTGCATCTGACGGATCATCTTCTGTGCTTGTAGAAGCCTGGTTTCCAAAATGAAGGCATTTCACAGGTTACCAAGTGCTGCAGAGAGCTCCCACAAAACGAGGCTTCTCAACTTTCTCTTTCTTCCCTGAACAAATTATTCATCATTAAAAGCAAACAGGCACGTAGCACTAGGGAGACACAGGGCCTCTCATCACCAGATGTGTCATTATAAATTTGCCTACAGGGCTCTCTCTGGAGCTGGGTGGCCTGCAGCACAGACCCCTCCTCGGCAATCAGCTGGAATTTAACAAATAAGTGCAATTGCCAGATAAGCCACTTAGTAATTTACTGAATTTGCAGTGGGGGGTGGAAAAACATTTCTTTGTGCCTTAATATAGAAGCAAGGGAGACAAACACCAAGATTCAGAGTCTGAAGGAGCTGGCAAAGCGTTTCTTAAGTGTCTGTGTGAAATGATGACTTGTAAGTGTTTGCAGAGGTCTCCAGCACTCTTGCCTGCTTCTGCTTTCCAGACTGCTGGGCCTGCCTTCATTCTGGCCGCCAAAGTGCCTGCAGAACTGTGTGCTCCCATCGGCGCAGTCCCGCTTGTAGTGATGGTGGCTCTGTTTGCAGCAGCGTCCGGGGTGGTCTGTGCCTGTTGTGTTGCTAAATGTGCGTCATGCAGGCTCAACAGTTGAGATTTAAATTGCTTCATGTCACTGTTCGCTTGAAGCTGAATGTAGATGTTGCTGTTTACCATAACGAGGTTTACCTTTTTCCCTACTCGCTCCCTTCCGTCTCATGCCTCGTATGGCTTGCCTTTGCAAAGATGACTCACCTTCACGTTGAAATGACAATTCTTAGGGAAACAAACGGAGAGAAAGACTGAACGATCTCAAATGAAGTGAGAAGCCCACCGGTGATAAAAGCTTCCTACGATAGAAGCCCACCGGTGATAAAAGCTGCCTACGATATCAGAACTTAGGCATTTTTGTGTGCATGTGTGTGGGTGTGGGTGTATAAGAAAGGAAAAATCTTCATTTTGAGATCGCAGATCCTTTGCAACAAGATAATGATTTCAGGCTGAAAGCAGCATTCGACTGATCTTTTAATAGAATTCTTGGCCAGAAAAGGTTTGGTCAAAGAGGTGGAGATCAGAGACAACCAATAACAACATTGACCCTGTATTACATTAGACCTAAGGTAAGTCTTCATGGACATAGGTCTTTTTCAGAAAACAGAATGTTGCTTTCTGGTTATAAATCTAAACATAGTTCCTCCAAATTTCCTTCATCAAAAGGGAAGAAGCATTATTGGCTTTTTTGAATTTTTCTGAAGTCTACTTTGCATGAATTTGCCTTTCTTCATCTGTCAGGAGTCTTTCTTGAAATGAGCTGGTTTATTCCTCTCTCCACAGTAAGGATTTGGGAGTAAGTAGTTTTTCTTTAAGATCTTTAGGGATTCAAGCATTTTGTATTAATATCACTGTGTTACAAACTAAATGATACCCAAACATGCTGAAGGAACTTTGAACAGATAGTGATTCCCTTTGTGTCATCACAAATGGTTCTGTGGATGTTTCCAAATCTGTAAAATTTGACTCTCCAGATCAGAGTGATTCAGGATAGCGACATTAGGAATATCAAGGTAAGAAAAAGTTCCATATGGAAATCAATTTTCTTGCTTGTCTTTATAAAAATAATTTATTAGTTCCATGGTGTATTACCAATGAGTCCTTGCCTCACTGACTGTTGGGTTACATAGCTATTAGCTGCCCATAAATCCAGCCTATTAACCATTTCTGCTGCTGTTCTGCAGCCACAGTATCGCTCTCGGTATCCAAAGAGGTTGGTCTGAATTCAGGGACATGTAGTGATCATTTTGCTCCTCTCTGTGATACACAGTATCTGTAAGTCAAAAAAATTCAATGGCCCGAGCATTATTGCATGGAGAGATAAAGAGACGTAACTGTTAAATCAGGCAGCAAAATCAAAAGATGTGGTGAAGGATGATGATGATCACAGAAGGAGGCATCCAGCATCCCAGCAGAACAGCCTCCTCCTGAGGATAACACATGGTGATTACTGCTGGTTAGGGCTTAGATGTTATTTGTTGTAATAAGCAGATTACTAAAATTTTTTTTGACTTCTGAAGCATTTGTCACTGCTCCATTGCTGGAGACAGAATGCTTGAGGCAAGCATCTGGAAAAGATGCTGTAGATAAACTGTGGGCTCATCTAGTGAATAATTTCCTATAACTCTTTCTTCTCTTAGACACTCGATTTCCCCAAGGTGAAGATGATGTTTTCCAGGTAGAAGCCTTTCATAAGCAAAGGGTTTTGACCTGTGGGATCCAAGTCTGTGAAAGATTAATGTGATGGCCTGAGCTCCTAAAAGTGACCAAAGGAGGGAGAAAAGGGTTGGACAAAGCGTCTCTAAAAGCCTGCTTTGTCATCTGTCTAAATAATGTTTTAACCTCCAGTCTCCTTGAAAAAACCTAGGTCCTGCTGGGTTAGAGCATTGGCAAAATTGTCATATGAGATTGGTGGAATTGTTGAATAACATTATCAGAGTTGTGCTGTCAATGAAATATATCATGACAGTCCTCAAAATGTTGTGGTTTGCCAAAAGGCCATTTAAGCCAGAAGAAATCCACTAATGGGAAGAGTGCCACTGAATCGTAAACTCAGAAAGTTTCACCTCAGCTGTCCTGAACGGGAAGGGCCATTCTGCCCCAACAGATGGAAAGATGAGTGAGATTAACAGTATAAATGGGTGGTAGTGCCATTTTGAACAAAGAAGAGAGAAGAAATTGAGCAGGTTGCTACTGTGTGTAGGTGTGGTGGATGGAGGTATCCAGGTGCACCAGCTTTAAGGTCTTGCTCTAAGAGATAGTACTCAAGGTATATTTTCAGCTTGTCACTTCTGCCTTGGGTTTCTATGGCTAATGCGTACCTCAAGGATTTGAGATGACAGCTGGGAAAGAAATTTGATGCTAAAATTAGATTTTTATTTATTTTCCTCTTTTTGTAATCTTCTTTCTCTCTTAATAATTAAGAGCCTAACCTTTTTCTGTGCTAGAATTAAATTATATGCTTTCACCTTTAATCTGCTTCAACTGAATTCAATTCAATTCAACTGAAGCTAGCAAACACAAACCAGATTACTTCTCCAGAGGAAACATACCCATTTAGAAGAGTAAATGTAGGAAACCTCTTGATGTGTATCTGCCACTTGAGGTGAACCCTGCAAAGGAATGCATCTCCTACCCTTCAAGAATGAGCCTGAAGACTGGTATTAGCAGCTGTGGGGTACTAGGAACAAGTCTCTGTATCAGCAGAGATCAGCAACTTATACACAGGTCTTCCCCAGTCATCACAGTGAGCTGCACAATTTCAAAGATAATTGATCAGAATACGAGATTGATGAAAATTAGTCTTGTATTTCAACAAAATAAGTTGATTCTATCTGAATAACAGTGCAGCCAGCCAGGTTTCGATTTCTCACGTGTGGTTTCCATACCTTATACAATGTCTCGTCATCGGGGTTTTGGTGTTTTTTTTTTTTCATTAAAACCTTAATAGTTAGATCCCACCTCACTGGGACTGTATGCTCTGCTTGTCTTCAAACAAGCTAGCAATAAACAAGACCTTCCTGCTGATCACAGCGTGGCTCTGTGCTAATATGCTAATAAAACCATCCAGGCAGAATAAAGGCTGGTAAAAGGATTTAACAGTTGTAGGATCTGTGTGGGGCTGGTCTGCAGGCTTATTACAGTAGCAGTGACTGGAGGGAGAAATTCTTCCCCTTCTCATGCCATGTCTGCCTAAACTTGAAAAATCCTCAAGCAAAGGTGTGGCCCCAAGAAAAGAAACGCGTAAGTGTTGTAATTTCAGGGGGATAAAAAATTAATTCTGTGCGTGTGTGTGTGTTAGGAAAGAAGAACAAATCTTCGCTGTTGAATGTAACGCAGTTTCAAAGGCAGTTGAAGCTGGGAGATGCGAGTTAAGACCCTGAGCTACAAAAATAGTTGTAGAAGCGAATGCATAATGTGACATTACACAAAAGGATTAGTGGGAGTGAAAGTAACGTTAAACTTTGCTCTTTAATAGGCAGTGTGGGACACAGTCATGCTCAAAAGAAC
Organism: Scopus umbretta; assembly: GCA_013400535.1. Lineage (NCBI taxonomy): Eukaryota > Metazoa > Chordata > Aves > Pelecaniformes > Scopidae > Scopus > Scopus umbretta. The sequence goes on along the minus strand of VZTL01049589.1, from coordinate 36,483 downwards.
CAGACTCAAATATAATCACTGCATCTTCATCTAAATGATGGACCCCGTGCTTGTAGTTGAACAGAATACCTTTGAGTAGAGGAAAATTACACTCATCAGGTTGGAAGTTAGAGCACAGACTAGGGACGGGTAGCTGTGAAAAATGCCCTTGAAGCTTGAAGATACCCAGAGAAGCTGCTGTGACCTGCTGATAATATTAGCTTAGAGTAACTGCCATCAATTTCTTTTCTTGTGTAAAGAGGAAAACATAGGTATGTGAACAATGATCTCCGGAGGCAAGAGAGGAAGACCTCTGAGGCTGTAACTAGACAAACCAAGCAAGAAATCGGCTGTGAGTCCTGAAGGCAGGGCATGGTGGTGCCTTGTCAGTGTATCTCACCACCTATTTGGAATTTTTTCACTCAGTTGCAGACCTCCTGGCTGCCTTTGATTAAACAAGGATTGTCCCATAAACAGAGCGGGGCCCTCCTGATAACAGTTTCAGGGAAATGACACTCGACAGATCCATGGACAGATGGGACTTCAGGATGTAAATGCATGGCAGCAGTGGGTCTCTCACCTGAGCTGGCAGAGGACCTGTATGAAAGACGGGAAGCATAGAAGCTGCGACTTGGTAGGTAAATGCAGATGCCATCCAGAAGGGTCAACGCAACTCAGACGTGCTGGCTATCATACTGCAACAGTTTACAAAGGACAGGGAAGCAAGCACTTAATCGTAATCCTCCTAACCTCTTAGCAATCCTTTTGACCAGAAAGTAGGGATTTGCCCCCTCTGCGTAATCCCTGTTCCTCCTTTCTTGTCCAGTAAGAGTCTACAGCTGTGGCTTGTTTGGGGAGCAGAAGCTACGGACAAAACGTTCAGACCCGTGTCCCCCGAAGCAGCTATATCTGTATAAACACACACAGCAAGTTTCAGCAAGTTAAATCTGTTTCTAATTCTGTATTTGAAAATGAGCTTAAATGCCAGTGGTGAGGTAATGTTAATTTACATTTAGATTCTGTTTCTATTTATTTTTATTCCTATTAAGTGAATCTAGATTCTAACAGTTTGATTTTTTTTTTTCATCTATCCAGCCTCTCTTTGATATGAACAGCTCATTTTTTACTTAAAGCCTGCCAAATTTCATGCCTTATTGATTCAATAAATGAAGAAGAATGACAGGTAGAAGGGGAAATGGATGTCTCCTCCCCAAGGGAAGGCTTATAAATTTGATATGAACTGTTCCTGTAGGAAATGTTTCCTCTGATTGCCACTAAAATGGCTCTGGAAGGAAGTTAGATGACATCATTCACCTCAGGTTTGTCCTGGATATGCATAGCTGGAGAGATGCTTTGGGTTTCAGATATCTCCTGCGCCATATTCCATAAACATGAACTGCCTATATGTGAGAGATGGCTTAAAAATAACCGTGCATCTCTGGTCTGCGGCCAGAAAAGAAACTCTGCAGTTCTTTTCTCTTGGAGCTGCTGTGTACTCTGACGCTTCCGAGGACTATGCTGGTGGCAGGAGCTACCAAAGCACGCTGCGATTAGTTGTGTCCTTGTTTGCAAATAGGCACGCTTCACATGCAGGAGTTCAAGTAACTGCTAGCCCCTTCCTATCCACAGAGCATGAGGCGCAGAGAAAGAAGCCAGGGCATACATCAGCAGATGGCGTCTGGAAATCCAGACTCAGAACATCAGACCAGGGGATTAAGGCAGGGACCTAAGCACTTCTGAGCATCGGGTTCATTTATTCTCCCAGAAAGATTAAGGAGATTTATCTTTAGCAGAAACAGAAGTAATAACAGCTAGGGTCATCGGCAAGATTTCTCCAAGTACTTGCTCCCATAAATATCCACTGGGGAGACAGAGTTCCTTAATGGGATGGTGTCGAAAGAGTAGCTGGAATAATTAGTTTTCTATTAGGACACACATGACATTTGATGTCTCTCAAAACCGTTGTTTCAGGCTCTCCACAGACACAAACACACTGGTTACACTGGATTCGCCTACTCACACTTTTCTTCAGAACCGAGAGGTTTACAAGAGTCCTATTTTTTAATTTAAGATCCTGAGATAATTACATGACTTCAGGAGGCAAGAGACTCATTGTGCTGTGACTCAATCCAGGCAGGCATGCAAGTGAGAGAATAGACAAGCCACAGCTAATAAGAAAGCTCTTTATTGTACACAAAAAGTTACATTAAACTAATATTATAAAGGCTGCAAATCGAAGAACTCTGCAATCAGAACATAGCAGAATGGAGGGTGATTTTATTAATTTAATTAGCCCCTTTGCCCGTTTACATTATGATACACCCCTTAATTACATGTTCTCATCTTTTCCCAGAGGACTCCTGTCTTGAGGTTAGATATTGTTGCCAGCTTTATGTATCGTTAATTGACTTTTTTAATAGAGCACACAAACCGAATGTGGCAATTGCTTTCCACTCATTTTTTCCATTACGGTGAACTGCTCTTGCAGAAGAAGGCTGCAGGGGATACTAGGATGCATAACGTATAGGATGCAACCTATCCTACCGAATTCCATAAGTCTAGCAGAAGAGGTATGACTTTCTTTTATTTACTAGCATGGTTGCATCATGTAGGCGAGCTCAGAGATACTGGTCTCCTCAGTTAACCAGCTTTGCTCATAATAAGGAAATTTGCTGTGCAATTACTTCTGTGCAGGGCATTTCCAATCTTTCAGACACAATGAACCATATTTACAAATGGTGTCAGCTGAAGTAGCTCCAACAAACTTTGGAAATCCATATACCGGGATGAAATTCAATCCTTTAAATAGATTCAGTCAGATTCACAGATAGGAATTCATCAAACCCTGAAAGATACAATTTTTTTTTGTTATAGCTTTTATTTCCTCACAGTTACTTGCTTGCAATTTTAGTATTTCTCAAGTTAGCTGCCTCTTCATTTTCCACATTCCTCTCTTGCTCCCTTCCCCGTCAGGACTAACAAGAACAACAAGCTTTTAAAAATGCCCTCTATAAAATCTTTCTCGTCAGAAATCACACCGTATCCACTGCGCATGCTACTCTGATGAGTATGTGAACAGGAGGGTGCTGAACGTTGACCCACGCAGTATGAGATGTGATTGGGAACTTTGTTCCCTACACGCTGGGCTGAGGCTGATCACATACTTGGTTTTGCCACTATGTAGGTCCAGTAAGTCCTTCAGAATAGTGCAGTTCTGTTCTACTTCTTGTGTCATTTATACTAGTCCCAAATTGAAGTGGGAAACAGCCACTGTTCAGGACAGTAGCCTTCATGGCAACGGAAGCCTGATCTCATCCTTTTTTGGTGCTGTTGGCCAATACTGCTCTCAGCTGAAGGGTAGGAATAGAAGTCAAAGCAACTTTGCTCCCAAGGATTGTCCCCTTTTTCTCTACTTCAACACCAGCTTGAGAAAACCAACCATCTCCCTTTGATCCTTACAGATGCTCCATCAGGAGCAGCTTTGCTTTTCATTTAATGATCATCTCTGCAGACAAAAAAGAGAAATGGACTGTGTCCTTGCCGTGCAAAGAGCCAAAAGCAAACAGAGCAACATGTGTACGTGCGAGGAAGGGCCGTGTGTGTGGAGTAACAACGCAAGTGGCAAGCAAGGACATGTGATTTATGCAAGAGTCGTCGGGACTCATTCTCTTCTCTTCCCAGCTCTGCACTCTGTAGAAATGGGCCCTTCATTTTAGGCTAATAATGAGTACAGAATATAGTATAATGAGTGCTACCGCTGTCAGACAACAGACCATAAAGTAGTTTTCTCAGCCTTTTTACAGACACAGACAGACTTCCAGTCTTTTTGTCTGAAGCTTTGATTAAACTCTTGCTGAAGTTTCCCTTTGTTGATACATTCCCTTTCAGGCAAAGGCGAAGAGTCAGGGGAAAAAACCAGCCACTGTCTGAGAGCGTGTAGGCCCCCATCTCTCTCCCTAATAACGCAATACAGATCTAAGCCACTTGTTGCCTTTCCCCGCTCAGCGTCTTGACTGGTTGGGTCACGCGGCTTATGAAATGCCTTGCTTAGTGAGGGCACTGGCTGAGATGATTGACAGCTTTTCCAGGTCAGAAGACCAAACTGGCTCAATCCACGGCAGGGAGCTTTAAAGCCTTAAAAAGAGCAGAATCTCCACTGCTCACAGAGCCCATTAGTGATTTTCTGCTTTTGAATCTAAGTTTAGGATGTACCATTAGGATCCCGGGTAACCTTATCAGAGATGTCGAAAGGCGTTAGCAAGAAACTCTTACTGTTTGATCCCTGTCTGACCACAGAAGCAAAAAGAAGGACGAAAAGAAGATGCAGATAGAGGGGGAAATACTACCATGGGGAGGGCTTTCCTAGCCTCTAACGGAGCGTTAACGAGCATTAATATATACTCGATGGTAATATGTTAATAGCAGAATATCAGTGTTTATCAGGCACTATATGATGGGTGAAATGCCGCGTTGGTAACAAGTCCATCCAAGAGGAGTGTTTCAAATTGGCTGCAGATTGTAATTCGCTTTTCCCCTTGCCTTTTTTTTTCCCCTCTTTCCCCCTCCCCTTCTGATCTGCCACTCTCACTACTTTTTTCCTGTCAGGATTCGAGAGTAAAAGGAAGCCATTTCTGATCTTTCACCATGACGAGTCATTCCTGAATCTCGTTAATATTGTCAGATCTTATCAGAAAAGTGACACAGACGTCTGCCTCAGCCCTCTGCCTGACCACGTCTGCCACCACACAGAAACACAGGAACAGAAGGATGTGGCATCTCTCTCTGTTATCTTTAGCTAGCACAAGTCATGGCATGAAAGACGTGTTAAACTTTTTCCACACATACTTCTTGCAGAACTTACACGGTATGCTCGAATAGTAGAAAGAGGAGAGGTGACTTTTGATTTTATTTGCAATTAAAGGTTTCTTCTCTCAGGCAGCCGTCGATGTAAAATGCACCTGCTGCTCCACTGCAGTCTGCTGTAGCCTGACATGGTCTGAGTGCTGCTTGGCTGCCGTCGCAATGCTTGTGAGAATGCCATTAGCATTTAACTGTAATTACCCGGTATTATTACCAAATCTTATCCTCATTTCGTCAGATAGCCATACCTGTAACCCAGATTTCAGGCTACCTAGTGTCTTTTCTCTTCTTGCTACACTGTAAGGAGTACTTCCATTAAGCTCAGCAGAAGGATCAGGCTGTCCAGTCGAGGCAAGTAATGGGCTCTCAGCCTAAGCCTCTGCTGGCATGCTTTTTCTTTTTTTTTTTAAAATCTGCTTCTCTTCAAACTAATCCAAGACCACTGATCTTAGTTTTGATGTGTATAAGAGCTTTCAGCATTAGGATCTGGGCATAAGAGTCCGGTTACCCATCACTTTGCCTACAATATGAGATATCTCTTGCTTCTTATCTCCCATCTATGTGTTTGGAAGTTTTCATGATCCAGTGGAGATACAAGAATGTAGCAGGATGATGAAGTTAGATAATGATGGAAGAAGAAAGGTTAGACATCTGTGGGCAGGGGCCTCTTAGGTTGCTCATTCCTCTCCCTGCTTAGTGGAACTTGATGGGAGACTTCCACGCTCCCGGGCTGCCCCAGGCTCCTCTTTAACAATCCTAGAAGAGTGTTTCCCTCTGACGGCGCTAGGGCAATCTCTCAGACCTGAGATACATTCCCAGATGTTTGCAGGGGAACCTGGTAACTAATGACAGTCATGAATATCTTAAAGGTAAAGTTTAAACAGAAGGCCGATAAAAATAGTAAAGTCAGAATTTGTGCAGGGTGGGGCTTCTAAAGCGTGCAATGAATTGCTGGTACTTTCTTAGGGAGCAAGCAGCCTGGTTCACACTGTCCTTACAAGTGATTTTCATGCAGTTCCCTGCTGTGACTATGGATACTTCCAGGGGGGAAAACCAGAGAAAATCAGTGGTTTTTCACTTTGCGCTGAAATGCATAATGAAAGCTTTGAAGATGGACAGTCGTAGAGGTTCTAGAAAGCGCTGATTCTTCTACCTCTGAGAACAGAAATGACATAACCGTACCTCAACATATTATCCTGATCTAAGGCAGCAGATCCAGCTATTGAAATGGCTGAGCACATTGCAAGTGTCTCTCCACTGTCATCCTGGCAGAGCTACAGCTGAGACCGCAGGAGAGAAATGAGTTCAAAGCAGTGCCTCATGTTTGTCGCCTTCTCCTTGTCGAGAATCACGACTGCAGCCTTTCAGCCCCTTGAGATACTTGTTTCTCAATAGGCAATGAACCCTGACAAAGCATTAAGACAGGTCCTTACAATGAGGCGCTTCATCCTCAAACAGTCATAGGACTGGTGTTCCCTCATCTGCCCTGCCAAGGCTGCCCGGTAACACCATATAGTAAAGTCATTTGACTTCATGCGAGAAGATTGTGGCATGATTAGCAGAATGCATGTATCCTGACACAAAAAGGATAACATCACACAAAGCTATAACAGGTCTAAACCCACTCTGTTAGGCAGCCCAAAGCTAGTTGTGCTCCAACGGAAGGCTCCTTGGCAAACCCTGCTTTTCAGGATTTTGGCCCCCCTCCATCAGAAGCCAAACCCATGTCCAAGCATCAGCTCCTAGCTATCGTTATTTCTGATGATACAGTCTAGAAAAACAGTGAAGAGTGAAGCCAGCTTGAGAGATTGGACAGGACTGAGGAATGTAAGCATGCACCGATACCCCGGTGACCAGCCTCGGGATGGTGTGCTTGGGAAAGGGGAAGTTAGCGGTTTTAGCTGTGAAGTGTATTATAAGGGTCAAGGTAACTCAGGAAAGGAAGAGGTATAAAGTGGTAGGGATGCCATCTCTTAACAGAGTATATGAGACAACTGATTTCCACTTAAGCAAGACCCTGCACAAGGGTTGTCTTCCTCCATTTTCCCCTTGATGTCTCTCTTCTTGTTATTTTGTCACTTCATCACTGGAACGAATGTGCTGAGGTGCAAGAGTATGCTCTGTCTACCCACGGTGCAAGCATCTGTTAGCTAAGAAATGAGATGCTTGGAGAGACATTTTAAAATACGGTGTGATTTTGATGAACATTAAATTTCTTTTAGAGGACAGCATGCTTCCATACAGAGACACCAGATCTCTTCCCTGTGAGTAGACAGCAAAGTAATCAATCCTTCCTTTAAAAAAAAAGGTTTTAATTGCGAGACAAATGAACATGAATGTCTCCCCCTCTTTCATTTTACAAGAAAAGACTGACTAGGAAACTAATTAAGTGGTTGGTTAACTTTGTGCATATAAGTAGCTTCATTTAATTTTAAGTCAAGTTACTGCAGCTTCCTATTGAAAGCATCAGCAGAAAGGCGGGCAACTAAATCTCCATCAAAATGCTGTTAATCTTGAGAAGACCTTGAATGGCTTCTGCGTTCCCTAATGGAGCCTTTCATGCTCTTTTCTTTTCACAGCCTCGTCCCTATGAGGTGCGCTTTTGCTTGTGTGCCGGTAAAAATACAATTTCAGGAAGAACCATGAACTTTCCTTGAAATTATAATCTGTAACTCTTGTTGAATAGAAATAGAAGTAGGATGCATATTATGAACCAAAGGTTGGCTCAGCAGTGCAGCAAGTGTACAGGACAGTGCCAGCTGGTAACTCAGACGAGATGCCTGTCAGGTTTCTTCAATGCGCACTACTTAAATTTTAGAAAACTTGATCCATCATGCGACATTTCTGTAGGTCTACAGCAAAGTTATACGGTGTTTTTCATGATGACATGTCCATGATGTGACATTTTGCACAGGAAGACACAAATTTATGCGTATTCATCATGAAGGAAAGAGAAGATATTTCATGTATTTAGGCTTGGGTTCACATCAGAGACAACAGCTAAATCTATACAGTATTTTGGATGTGAGCTTGCAGCAGTGCTTGCATCCAAAGTCCTCTTGTATCACACTGTTTGCACCCAAAGCTACACTCAAGCACAGCTTTTGGTAAACTTTGGGGTGTACCGAGGGAGAGCCTTTGGGTGCATGCTGTTGACTGACACGTTTAAAGCAGGGACCTCCTCTCAGTGCGGATGGACCAGGCTGAGCACTTGGGTGAGCATGATGGACTCCACCTGCCCTCACGACGTTTTGACATAGCCCAGGCTGGGCCCAAGGCTTTGGGTCTTTCGGGAAGGGCAGAGCACCGGATCAAAGAGCAAATGAGATCCTTAGGCTCAGCCTGCCTTGCAATTGTGCAGGCAGCCACAGCCTGCTGGACCTGTGAGCTAAGCAGCTTGTGGGTAAGCAAGCGTGGGGGCCATGACAGGTTTTACCCTTTACAAACAAAATGCGAAACATGTTGGATTTACATGCTCTTTTTCGTGTTCTGCCTTGCACAGATCAAACTCCCCGGGGACAGATACCCTGAAAGTTTTGCCTCCCGCTTGCACTTTGCCCGTCTTGTAGGACTTGTCACACCAAGCCACGCACTTGCAGTGGTGTGGGTGGCTGCTAGTGTGGAGCCAGGGGCAGGTGGAGAGATGGTGGAGCCACAGGTGCAGACATGAAGGCTGTGTAATCGCTGAAGTAGAAATGTTAGCAGAAGGCAGGCGCTGAGCCAGAAGCAGCAACAATGCAGGAATATATTCTGAAAGAGCAAAAGCAACGGGTAAGGCGGGAAGAAGGTGGGGCATCAGCTGAAGGAGTGAAGGCAGCAGGAGTCATCCCTCCTCCTCGTGTGCTCTGCCAGACCAGCCGCTGGACACACTTTTACCTGCCTAGACCAGTCACTACGAATGTGTGACACCTTGCTGCTGCCACCGATAACATTACTAATTTATTGCGAGCTTCCAGGAGTATTTGGAATGGAAAAGAGCACTCATCTGTCATTCCTGCATACTCCCTCCAACGTCGGCTGTCACTGGCAATGGGCATACTGCTAGTCGTTTGTTTGGTTCAGCTGTTTTGCCTGCTGCTTGGCTTTCATAGAGGCTTTCTGGCTTTAAAAAAAGTCCAGCTATTGCTTTGATGGCAGTGCAGAGGTGGGGTTCCAGCAGAGCGCATGAAATGCCATCTACCCATTTTATTTTAATCCTGTGGTGTGCCATAATGTGGGGTGGCTAAGGCTGGAGAAGGGGGTCATACATACACATAGCTTTATGTATGGCTATATCATTACCTGCATACCCCTCGCTAGTCCTGAACACTGCATATACCTGTGTGTGTTTAATTTCTCATATTTCTTTGAGTATACTTCCTATTTTTGGTGTGACTGCATCTGTATCTGTTTGTGGACTAAACTGAAGAAATCAGTCAGCCTTCTCCTCCCTGTTCCATCTTTGTTGTGGCTTCGTTACAGTCAAGTGACATGAGGTGCAGCAGCTGAGCAACTGGAGAGTTGTTTATCTCCCGAGAAAGGCCTTTACTGTCAGGCTCAGTTTTTGTTCTAGCAGGAGACTTATGCTCACGTACTTTACTCTAGCAGTTGCAAGATCCAAGGCTGTCAAGCGTCAAATGGCATTTTCCAGGAGCCAAATTTAAGACAGAAAAGTTCAGCCATGAGTTTGGCTGGGTTTTTCAGGTCATCCAACAGGCAAGCGCAGAACTGTTTAGGATGATGGCCAGTGAAAGAGAGGATCGCTGCCGCACCATTAGAGGTAGTACATTACTTACGACAAGTTTAGAAAAACAGACTGGGTTGTACCAGTTCATACCAGCCCATTGAGTGTGGACTTCAAGGAGTAGCGTTGGTGATAGACTTGGTAGCAACCTTTATTCCATGCAACAGCTGTCTGTACTGGGAGGAACCGGTGTCACTCATATAATGCTGGCCATCAAGATGGTGACCACTTGCACTTTTTAAAAGATGAGGTGGCGCATTTTGCAAGGTTATTTTTAAGTCCCGGGCCTTGGCCATGTTCCAGGGTGAGTTACTACATTGCATCGTCCTAAGGCTCAGGTTCGTTTGGGGCGTACGATTCTCCTTTCGTTTCCTCTCTCAAGCCGTTATGGGCACCGTTAAACACCTGGCACATTCCGCCCCAGAAGTGAGACCTTTGTAAACCGTAAGGCTTGTGCAGCCTTCATTCCTCGGGTTGGCAGCAAGATGGGGAAGCTCAGCCTCCCTGACGGCCGTTTGGGCTGGAGCAGTTAGACAGTGGGGGTGCCACCATCTCACCCTTGAAGGAGCTTCTCCCCTTGAAGCAGCCCTGCGCTGGGGAGGGCTGAAGAATTGGCTGGCATGGTGTGGGCAGGACGGAGAGGACGCAGGCTGGGATCTAGCTGGCGACGTGCCGCTGTGCTGGGAAGAATCAGCAGAGCGTGATCCCAGGGCTTGGGCACAGGCAGGAGGAGCCCACAAGAGTCAAAGCCAGAGCCAAGCTAGAAGGACAGCCTGAGCCTACAAGAGTCAAAGCCAGAGCCAAGCTAGAAGGACAGCCTGAGCCTACAAGAGTCAAAGCCAGAGCCAAGCTAGAAGGACACCCTGAGCCTACAAGAGTCAAAGCCAGAGCCAAGCTAGAAGGACAGCCTGAGCCTACAAGAGTCAAAGCCAGAGCCAAGCTAGAAGGACAGCCTGAGCCTACAACGGGAGCTGCGTGCCGGTCAGCGAGGTGTGTGTTAGGGCTGGGGGTCTGGGAAGACGCCGTCTTCGGTTTAGGCATCCGGGAACTGGAGGGGAATGGAAACTTCTCTGAATGACCCACTGTGTTAGCAGAGGGGTAATGGCAGGGAGGTGAAGCTGCCGTTGCCTGGCTGAGCCCTGGGGCTGTGGGGTGGTGGAGAGGGGCGTCAGACCCAGGTCTGCTTTACAGGGTGGAAGAAGGTGTGAGCTGAGCCCCTCGTTAGTCTCTGGGTTAATTTCTACCTCTTGCAAGGTTGTGGAAAGGCAGCGGATTTGGGTCTAGAAACACAGAAGTGTGTATCTCAGGTGCATTTTTTACATTTAAAATCCCTTTAAAGAATTCTAAAAGTGGTGGTGAGGTGATTTATGGGGGTAGGTGTGCAGATGAGTGAAGCCTGTGAAGATACGATGCACCGCTGCCGTATTACTGCCTTTAAATTATATTCAGATGAGTTCGCATGCACGTGGTGGGGAGAAAAAGGGAAGATGCTGAACTTTAAAGAAATAGTCGTATGGAACTGCAATTTCCTGCTATTTTAAGCATACTTTATCCCCAGTATTTGCGAGCACAGAAATCTCAGTAAACATAACTGCTCGTTCAGCATATCCTAATTGTTTTCGGGATATGTGGTGGTATGGCACTGATATTAATTGCATCTCATTGTTTCTGAATTAAAATGTTCCTATTTACTAACCTCCTTCCTCATTATAGTCCCGAGCCACTGGAGAGTTCGAAGCTCATCTATTTCTCAAATTGTTTTGTGAGTTAATTGTTCTGTCACCAGTACTGGGTCTTTGTATCCACTGGTAACAGCCCAGGAATTGCCATTTCACTCAGAAATGGATCATCTAACCTGGCTGTGCTGTCAAAGATTATGCAAATAAATAAACAAATAACTTGAGACATGATGTGTCTGTGCTAGGAATACCAAGTCCCATGTCACTGTTATCTTAATACATTAGCCAACAGTAATGATTTATAATCGTTATAGATAGATGCTCATTATGAATGGGTTGCTTTGTTTTCTTTTGTTTGTTTTTAGTTAACAGCTGCTCAGATACTGAACAGCCTGACTGTTTTCAAGCTGACGACTACTGAGGACCCAGAACAATTTATTTTCTTGAATAAAGGTAGGCAAGAAGTTATTTTTCCTGGAAATTATGTAAGATTTATTAATGTATCTCCCATGCTGAAATGGGATGAAAGGTCAAAACTCATTAAAACTTTGGCAAAGCAGAAATCTACATGAAAAGATTCATTTGGTGTTTAATTTTTATAGTCCTTGATTTGTCAAAGTGCCTAAATGTATGTTTAATTTTCTGTATCTTTAATTTCAGCCACTTACTTAGGGTTTTATTGAGTCAAAAATTGATGAGATTTCTGGCAGTCTGGGTTTGGAGTGCCTGGGGAATACACTTGAAAAAAAGAGAAAAACAACATACCTTCCAAGACTGCGGTGAAGCCATGAACCTCTGCTGCTGTCTCCTTCTCTACAGTAAGCAGTAAGTGGTGGTAAGAACCCATCCTTTGCAAAGCGATGGCCCTGGAGAAATTAAACTGTGCTTTAAATGGCACATACAAGACTCGTTCCAGACTGCTTGTCTGGAGTGCTTGCAGGAGTGGGTGGCTGTAACATCTGGAAATGGATCTGTTGGTGAGGCCTGTCTAAATCTGGTGCTGTCCACGGTTACTTATCTTCTGGATAAAGAGAGGAATCAAACTTTTTTTACTGTCGTGTTTAATGTTTTCCTTTCTGGAACGTCTAAAGGCCCTGCTAAATAACAGCTAGGTAATGGAGCAACCAACTTGGCTGAAGATTTTTAGATGCTTTCAAATTGCCTCTGTCAATGTCAACCAGGATTTTATTCCCATAAACCCATGGCTGTGCTTGGCAGCTTGTAAATCACAGCTATACAGCAGTGGGAAGGAGTGGATTCCTTCCGTCTTAATCTGCAGCCTCTTACTTTTATGACTCCTTTGTATCATCAGTCTTTATTTCCATCACAAGGAAAAAATGTCTTCCCCCAGCGGTTGCAGCCAGATGAATGTGTTTTATTCTCGGCAAGATCCGAGGAAGGCGATTTACAAGGGTTCTGGGCACTCAGGACGCAGGAGCACTGGTCCTTTTGAAACACGCCTTGTATATGATGGATGGGGCATATTATCTAAATGCTAATAAATACTGAGCCACAAATTGGCTCCATTTTTCTTCATTCCTTTGCTGCCTGTGGTTGTTGAATGACGCTAAATCTAGCCCCAGACACATTACAGTACTAATTAGTTCCGATTTCTTTCTTTGTCTTTTCGGTAGGGCGATATGGATGTGCTGCCTCTGGGCACGTTTACGTTGCAGCCTCATTGGCTTGCCTCCGCCAAGAGCGCACAGTGCAGTTTGGTGTGAGAAAGGTGGGTACGAAGCTGGTGTAAATCGCATCTGGCACAGGAGTCTTGAGCATAATTTAAAATGGTCAGTAGGTTTGTGTTTCTTACTAAACTCTGCAGGACTTGCCCATAGGGATGATGTCCTTTGAATGTACATTTGATTCCATATGCATGATGTAATGTACTCTATCAGATGAATACTTGCTACAAAATCTTCTGTGTACACTGAAGAACAAACCAGTTGTTCTTCTGAGCATTCTAGATTTTAGATTCTTAAGGATAAGCTGATGGATATTGACGTTTTCCAGTTTACATTTTGGGCCAAGTTTTCAAAAGCAAGTGTGTGACTTCTGCTCATACAACTCTAAATATACTCCACTGCCGGCAGTGCGGTGCCTGCACCTGCAGAACCTCTTATGTCGAGAGTTTCAGCACTCCGCACGTGGATATGTTGGGAGTGCTGGTGATGCTCACAAGCATGCCTACACATAATTTGCAAATATATCAGAGCTGCTTTTTGAAAATCTGTCCTCAGTCTCTTTGCGAGGTAGAGGTCATTTGCAATTCTTTGTATTCAAGACATTCTCAGTAATAGCACCTGTTGCTTTTTGGCCAGAAAACAAATAAACAAGCCACTTTGCACTGACGCTGCACATGTATCCTGCAAGTCTTACATGTTATTCCAAATTAAATAAAAAAATAAAATAAAATTCATGGCTCATAGGCAGCCTCTAGGAAGGCTCTCTGGCACCTTCTCTGAGCTTTTGGGACCAATGCTGACTTTGTAGCAGCTGAAAACTTTGAATAACTCGGCACTTCGATACTAGGAAATAATATGTCCTTTCTTAAAGACCTGGTTATTAAAGATTCAGAGTCATTTCAGTCTACTGTGAGATCGCTAACAATTTTCCATCTCAGAGAATTCAGATGTTTGCTAGGTACCTGTGGAAAAATCTTTGCAATTTAGTGCAGTGGGAATGGCCTGTCTGAAGCAAAGGCAAAATGAAAAAACACGTCTTTAAGATACCCACTGCTGTCGTATGTTTATTCTGTGAAATACAGCAGCAAATTTTTCCATCAATTGGTTTTTGGTCTTCTACCAAAAGACTCCAGAAACTGAACGTACTGAATTTAGCAAGCAGAGACTATGAGGGACTTTGTGACAGGCTGTGCACAGGGAACAAAACTTGTTTTGCTCTTCGGCATGGCAGGCAAATGTGTAACATAGTCTGAGTTGAAGCCAGACTGGAGGTAGGGTCCTCATTTTTAATTATGCCAGTGATGAATTGCAGGAAACCCTGTCCAGGCATTGCAATTATTTCTTATAACCAGAGCTGTTGGTTGGGCTCACCTTCTAGACTCTATTCCGTAGCTCAGACAAGAGGTTGTAGCAAGTTTATGCTCTTTGTTACAGATTGGATGAAATGATTCAAGTGGTTCTTTCTGGCCATGAAAACAGAGTCTGTGATTCTTATGAATAGTAACAGGCTGCTGTGTGCCATCCTTGCTAGAGAGTTCTCCCAGACTTCCTTAGGAAGCTGGGTTACGGTTTGAGATGTACACAAGCTGTGCCAAGAAATGTAGTTACGAGATTGCTGCGTTTGTGGTTACCATGTGCTACAACTGAGGCATATCAGGTGGGTGTAAAGACAGAAGATCTATTGGGACATTCCCATCGGCTCCTTCTGTAGAAGAGGCTAACTGTTGTGTGCATTTATCCTGGGGAGTGGATGATGGACATTCAGTAAATGAAACATAAAATACTGGAGGTAGGGCAGGTCAGTGTCTCCTACCGCCTCCTACGGTCCTTGTCTGAAAGATGTTTTTTAACTTAATACTGCTTTAGCTTTACAAAATGGATAAGGGAAGATATTTCACATTTTTCACAATTTAGACGTTTTAAATAGCTCAGGAGAGTTTGGTGATACTGAACTGATCGTATGACCTGGCTCTGGTCTCTAGCAAAACTAGCCCCGACTCCGGGTGCAGGTTTGCACGGCATGCGTTTTCTGCCTATGTTGCTGTGTTATTGCTGTCATCTGCATTTATTTGTTTAGAGCCAAGTCTGGACTCACCCGATGTTGTTGATTTCTGTAGGATCAAGCTGAGCTCTGAGCGTCGGGGTTTGTTTTTTTTTCCTTGTTCATCTTTTCTAGAGAAGGCTGATAAAAAGCAATTCAAAGGTGCCCAGTGGGTGCAGAGATACAATATGCCAGCGCCGTCTGTAAGCGGTGATGAGACAACCTCAGCGGTCCTGAGGTTCGATCATACTCATCCAAATACATAAACGAGACAATCTTGTTAAATAATTGAACTGGTATTAAGTTCAGGCCTCTCACATTTAGTGCTTTTCAACTCTCCTGCCACTTCCTTCATTGCTCTTTGCAGAGAAATTACACTTTTCTAGATTTAGCATGCGTTCTGCTCCGTGCCACTGGCTCCCAGCAGGTTCTGCAGACCTCCCCGACCTCCCTGTTGCAGCCGGTAATATCATGACTTGTTTCCGTGGAGACCAGAGTGAAGTGATAAATAAATGGGGCTGGGAATAGCAAGCGTTCACCTTCTGTCACCAGGGTAAAAACAGAGGGGGAATCGTGGCCTGATTGTGTAGTTACACAAAGAGGACGGGAGGGCCCCCGGCGCCCTCCTCTTCGCGTCGCCCAGAGCCACGGCGGCGCGCGCGGCGCGGGCGCTGCTGGCTTTGTGCGGCCTCAGCAGCCCCAAGCGCGTGGCCGAGCAAGCCTCAGCCCGCGGGTTGTTCTTCACCACAGCTACCTAGCGAGAACCCGGCGTGTCAGGCGCATCTTCCCTCCGTGCTGCGGCGCCTTGATGCGGGCGGGACGGCGTTTGTTTCGGGGTGTGCGTAGTTTCGCTGACTGACGGTGAAAACCGTGAGCTGGGCGATGTACATTTAGATTTCGTGAGTGAAAATATCCGTGCTGCTCCCCTTTGAGCTGGCTGATGGAACTGTAGCCTGGGAGCCAGAAGAAACTCGGGTTTGGATCCCAGTCGTGTTGCTGAGCTGCTGCGTGGCCTTGAAAGATCATTTCTCGTGCCTCTCTTAACGCTTTACTTACAAGGTTATAACACCTTTGGAGCAGGGAATTCCTTTCTGAGGATAGTTTATGTGTTGTCTGTCCCAGGGATGACTTTGCTGTGGTTGAAGTTTCTAGGTGAATTTTAATAATAAAAAATGAAGTTCAGGAATGCTCCTCAGGGCCAGGACTATGTTTCATTCTCCCGCCTATGTCTGGTTACAGGTCCTGCAGGGATTAGTAGGGACTGCTAATGAACGTGGGTCTTGCGAAACGGCCCTGACAATGAAAATAGCAAACTAGTTTCAGACTACTCCCATTTGCTGCTTAGAGAGAAGTTGTTCTGACAATAAATGACTTTTCGTATGGGAGGATTCAATCTAACCTCACCCTGCAATGAATATTTCCTCATGAGGTAGAGTAGGTGAATTTTGTCAGACTGAATGCTGTTGTTTAAAGTTGCAGTAGGTAGGTTCAGTCCAAAAATTCTAACCCTGAATCTTCTTCACCTCTAGTGAAATGAAAAGCTGAGCCCAGATCTGAGTTCACCTTAAAAAAAAAAAAAAATTTTAAAAAAATAAAATTCAGAACTTCAAAATTGGGAGTGGAAACTTTAAACTGTATCAGATCCGAACTGTAACCTGTTCATGCTTAGTTACGGTCAGCTCCTTTCTGTCTTGTCAGATTTATTAATTACTGCAAATATCACGTTTGTCTGTAAGCAGGCAGTCTTTTCCAGGCCTTGTTATTACTCATTACTTGAATCACTCTCTCTTTATCTTGTTTGATTCTGCTGGGACACCCAGGCAATTTTCCAAGGCTGTGAGCACAGGATTGTGTAGAAATCATTGCCTGGCATTGATGCTTCAGCTGAAGATGCTCTCTCTTGTGATTTACCAATAAACCAGCGAGACAGTTTGCTGCTAGCAGCCTTCTACTGCTGAAAATTGTTTTTCAGGTGAGATGGTAAATTATGGTCTTTCACCTTCTGTAGACACAGGTGTTTGATAGATCTAGGTTTGGTGTCTTAGGTAGGCAAGCTGGTAGTCTCCTGTGTTTTCCCTCCCTCACGTTAAAGAAAACAGTTGCTTTGCGCTCTGTTTCGCAGAAGCGGCTGCATTTCATTAGAATTTGTATATGCAGTGTTAGATGGGGGGAAAAAGACTGGCATAGCAGGAAATACCTTCTTTCTTCTCTTCTTGTTCCAAAGGCAACCAGAACACGCGTGCCGCTGATGTGCTGAGTGTTGTGCTACACTCGCGTCTAGACATAGCGAGACACTGCCATGGTTCATGAACGTGCCTGTTCTTATATACTCCGGCCTAGTTCTGCTGTGATTTATGTTGCTAGTGGGATACAAGTTTTATGGCTGAAGGGAACCGTTCCTTCCGTAGGCCTGTGGCCCTCTGAGGTTTGTCCTGTGGTGCTGCCTTATGCATTATGGGTCCCCCGATTTTGTTGTCTGAACGGTTCTGTGTTACCGGTTTACTGTGAATGAATACTTTTTTCTCTCTCCTACCCACGCTGGTTCCTTCCTTTAATGATTGCTAGCTTTACCTTTAGGATTCCTCTTAATTGTAAGTTCTGAAATAGGCTTCTGATTGACCATCACCTTTGAATGCCATTAAAAAAATGCCAGAATTGCCCTTGAACTCGTCTGTCCTTTTTCTGCTCCGGTGGGACTGAATACCTAATTATAAAGAAGTAGGGAAAATTAAAAGAACTCTTCTGTCCTTTCTAGAACCCTGTTTGACAGTCCGATTATCCTCAAGAAGAAAGGACTGTCCTGGTGCAGTCCCAGAGGAGAAGGATTAACAACCCTGGAAGCAATGAAAGAAGATTCACGCTGATGTGAAGAAGACAGATGCGTGTGTAGTTCAAGTTCATCTTGGCAGATTCATGCTGAAAATGCCAATCTGACAATTTTAATGCTGGCAGAAAAAGAAATGTATGAGGGGGCTGGCTAAGTGCTGGCTCATTCCAGCTCAGGGTGAGCTACGGCAGGGAGGCTGCGCTCCCGAATAGCCCCCCGCGCGCCCAGGGTGGCTCTCTTCTGCGAGTACGCATCAAGGTGACAAAGGACGCCAGCCGAGAGATGATAGTTCGTCTTGGGCTGTTGCTGCTCAACGGTGAGAGAGATGTGATCCGAGATGTTCTTGCCTCAAGCAACAAGGTGTGTCTACAGGGAAGACGAAGATGTAGCTGAATTTGCTTTAAACTCGCTCGCGCAGGGACTGATGGTGGGGCAGCTGCAGCAGCAGAGCTGGGCACAGGCTGCACAGGTCACTTAAGAAGGGAGGTCGATACCGCGGGAGAACGTTAGTGCTGGAAAACGCTTTGGTCTCAGTTGTTCATTGAAACTGGTCTCCTGTGAACATCCATCTCTCGGGAATTCGGTCAGAGTTTTGGTCTTCGTGGTCACAAAAGCGGTGTAAACGTTTGTCCTTCTTCGCTTTTCTTCAACCGCACGCATCAGAGTGGTGCAGAGTGTCTCGGATTTACCACCGTGCGGGGCTCTTCTATGTAATTGCCCTGGGACTGGTATGTCACATTATTACAGTATTAACAGGCTTTTTTAGTGTTGCAACGTTTGGATGTAACCTTTGTGGAAGTTCCGGCAAGGCTTAATGTCTGTCAGTCCAGAATCCTAAGCAGGATTTCAGGAGGGATTATGTCCTATGGGAAAGTGTCAGTATTTCATCTTACAAACAGCTGAGGAAGGGAAAGCATCGCACTTCTTTCTGTCCAGTTCAAAATGAGATAATGCAGATTTTTTTCTGCATTCTGCATCAGGAATATGGACTCTTTGCTGTAAAGTAAAGGAGGATATGGCCATGTCAGAAATTCTCCGTGGGTCTGGTACGCTGCCAGCGGTTTCTGCGAGGCGCCCAGGTGAAACCGGGGAAGTGGTGCTCTGTAACACCGTTACCTCGGACTGCGCTGAACACAGTAAATAAAAGGCACTTCTGGAACGGATCCTTCCTGTTGAAAACTGAAGGAAAGCGCGCTGCAAAGAGTGAAACGAGGAGAGCCTTGCAAAGGAAAAAAGGCTGTAGGAATGCTTTCTTGGAGCAAATGTGTCGGTGAAGTACCCCCACTGCCGCCACGCGCTGCTCCCTCTGCCTCCCGGAGAGACAGGCGGGGGTACCGGCCCCGCGGCTCGGCCGCCTCATCCGTCAGCCGAAGCGAGCAGCTCGGAGGCCAGGACACCCCTGAGCGCGCGGAGGAGCAAAGCGGCGGAGAAGAGAAAATGAACCTCACCATGCTCGGGCCCTGGGTAGCGAACGGGGTAGTGAACAGCCTTCTCTGGTTTTTACCACGTAGCTTAGACCTTGCCCAGCTGCTCGGTGGACACTATCGCAAGGTTAATAGTAAAGAGTAAGCTGGGAGCGTGCAGTGAATTCCCTCCTGGAGAAGAAACGCTGCGGGTTTTCCGGATTTTTATATTTTTCTAATAACTGGCACACCCTAACCATCTTACGGAATAGAAGGGGATTAAAAGCTAAGCAAAAGGTGGGATAGTTTTCTTCTGGTTTGGTTTTAATTGAAACTAAGCAATTCGCCACAGGGGTGTTGGATACCTGCTGGATGCAGCAGAACTGGAAACTCGGGTGCTTTCATAAAGAAAGTTTCTGTACTGGTGTTAAAAAGAGAGGAAGGCTCGGGTGAGGCTTCCAGAAGTTTTGCATGGGTGACTTCAGGCTGGGTTATTTCTTCTGCAGAAAGCGTCCATCAGGGCACTTATGAGCAAAACCATTTTGACTGAATAAAATTAGGCAAACGTCTGCTGGTTGGAAAACACAGAAAACGCATTATGTGTCTATGTGTTTGGGGGAAGCTTTGTCACTCTTAGTATGTTTAAAATCACGGTTAGTCTCCCGAGTCTAATGGAAACATGGTTTGCATCAGTGAGAAAGAAAGAAGACTATCCCACAGAAGGAGACGTGTAGGAGGCAGTAGGCCAAGCCCTGACATCTGTTGCACCATTTAAATTTCATCCGCGGCAAGTGCTGTTCGTTTGTGAAACAGCTGGCGCACTTCACTCCAGAGGTGGTGGGCTCTTGGAAGTGTGCGTGCAGGATAATGGGATTCCGTCTCCACAAATAACACCGTTGCCTGGTTTTGAAATTTAAGACAGGATTTTAGCAGCTGAGTAAAACCAGCCTTTTTTGTTTTTATTAGACGAGCACAGTAGTCCCTTTCCAATGTAACTTTCCGAAGCTGGAAAACGTTTCCTTCCTCTCTTCACCTCGATTTGCCATGAACATATAAGCATCCATGAAGCCACCCTCTCTCTGCTCTGCATGAACATACCACGAGCTTGAAGGGTTGCCCAGGCAGCAAACAAGCTTTGCAGATGTTACCATAATCTCTTCAGTTTGGTTGTTGTTAACACAACCTGCTTTTATAGGTTTTGTGTCTTACTCCGAGCTGGTTTTCTTGCCCTGTGATGGACTGTTACATTTTTTCTTCCGCTTTACGCAAGTTACATGCATTTACTTTTGCAAAGCTAACTCTCCGATCTAGCTCTGTCAAAGGATTTCTCAACGCAGCTACTTGATGTTTCAGAGATCACGGGCGTTGTGGGGAAGTCTGTGGAAATGCAGAAGCTCTGCTAGGCAAGCTCTGCCTCAAAAGACAGTGCGAAGCATAATAAACACCATTCATTCTCCTGTTTCTCAAAAGATTCCCTTCATTAAGGCACTGATCTTTGCTAATCTCTCAGGTGGCTACTTAACACAGGTTTGTCTGTATCGATTTGCTTCTGCAGATCACTTCAGCTCCTGCACACTTTGAACTCATCTCGTGTGCCTGACGTGGTTTGTTGCCTCTGGATATATTGCAGGATACAGCAAGCTGGTGAGCCTCTGAAGCCAATTTTTTTGCATTTGAACTTCCTAGGTCTCCTCTTATCATGAGACTGACAGGCAAGGGCAGCTTCTAGCTGATATATTTTGTAAACTTCTTGCTGATTTCTTCCCAGGTGTCATAATGAAGCACCTGTGAACAGATCATTTCTGGGATCTGCAGCTGGACGTGGCTTGTAGATGACAGCTGAAGAAAATCTGTCCATGCAGAAAGGGAATTTGAACTGTCTGTTCTGGGTCAGCTCCGTTCTCATGTCTAAGTCTAAAATAAAACTTGTATGGAACAGAGCAGAATGTATTCCTCGGTTTCTGTGGCAAGCTTTGCTGATACACTGAGATGAATTAATTTTTAATACCATCAACAGAGCTGCAGAAAATCATGCTAATCTCCATGACTGTCTTATACTTAATATGGCAGATTTTGGCTTTGATTCGGGGTTACTTGTTACTGCAAACTAGGGCTCAGTGTACAGGAGGACAAAACTACGCAGAAACTAGTAATTGGTAATCTGGGCAATACGGGAGCTGTGTCAGGCAGCGTAGGACAGAGGGAACGCACGGCCTGCCCCGGAGGGAGCGTGTGGGTGGAGGAATGATCACTGGGAGAAGGCAGCCTGTTCCTGCCCTGGGGCTGTCTGCACCAGAGGCTGGAGGAACGACAGCATGCCTCCAAGTCTCCATCACTCTAAATTGCGAAAACTTGGAGTCGCAGTATTTACATTCAATTCTGTTGCCTCCGTGCCAAAGTGCAAAGGCAGAGAGATAACAAAAATGATTAAGGAATTGGAAGGGCTGACTTGGAGAGGTGGTTCAAATTGCTCAACATGCGTCATTTGCCTTAAGGAGAAGCCGGGAGGATATGGCAAGGAAGTGAAGAATTGGGAGGGTATGAAGACAGAAGAGAGACGGGCTGTTGATGGGAGCCGTGGAGGAGCCACCAGGGTCAGTGAATAAAGTAAACAGCAGGAAAGTAGACCAAGTATGTTCTGTTCCCAGCACTGAAACTTGATTTCTGGAATGGTCTTGAACAAGTTAGTTAATTTATTTGGCTGTCGCTTTTCTTGCTAAGTGCTGGGAACTTGATTTCTTGCTGCTGCCGAACAATTTTTAGGTGGAGTCCTGAAACCACGTCGCTCTCAGAGGACATACAGTTGGATGGTTGCTGCTGTGTTGTCTCCGTCCATTCTAATGTAAGAATTTAATTGAGAGTCTTTTCTCTGTACATTAAATATCACCCTCTCTGCTGAAAAAATAGTTACGGTGATAGTACATGTGAGATGCTCTGAGTTTTGTGGATGAAAAAGTATTTATATATGCCAGCATCGTGTCTTAAAATTACTGGAATGTTTAAAGTTATGGTCTGAGCTTGTGTCATACAGGGCAAACACAAGGTAGTGTAGTAAACTGTGTGTCTAGATACACTGCTGCTAAAAATAAGACTACTGCTCTTGTTACAGTTACATAGCTGGGGTCATAGCAAGGAGTAGTAGGTCAACAGAAGACTGAAAGTTAAATACAAGGTGAAATGCAGACTCGTGAGATCCATTAGATGGGGGTGATCTCCCTGGCGAGGTGCTGACGCTGGAATGCAATGGCTAGTGCACTTGGGATTACAACGGTAGAGAGTAGTCGTGTGATATGCAGCGGCATGCTAAATGAAATAAGAATCCTTTCCTGTTCGCATGCTAAGACTCTTGGTAAGGCTTGAAGAAGGACAGCAAATGCAAAGCATTTGTTTCCCCTTCCTCTCAGACGTGTGTTTCAGTGCACAACGCACACGGTGGCTGAACTCTGCCTAGCTGGCATCCCCCTGCTTTTGAGAAATAAGTGTTTAGAAAACAAGACAGAGAAGGAAAGCGGGCGTATGTGCATTGTACAAGCCATTATAGTTATCAATGAGCATTCAAGAAAAGCCTCAAGAATACCCCAGAGCCCCGGAAAGGTTCACTGACTGCTTGCTGCTGTTGCTACAGCCTTTCCAGGGGAGAATGATTTCTATGGACCGAAATCAGCAGCTGCATGTCACCTGTCTGACTGTCAAATGGGCACCGTTCTCTCCCGAAGCTGAATTTTCTAAGGTGGCCAAGGTGGTACAGAACTGGTGAAGGTCCATGTTTGCAGCAGGTCTCTGCGGGATTGACACGTTGTGTAAGGTGTCTTAAGCAGGGACAGCGAGGTGCTAGGAGAGGTTCTGCGCAGGGCCAAGCAGCAGTAAGTGGTATTTTTAGCAGCAGGTAGATTCAAAATCTTTGCAGTCACTGTAGGCAAAGTACTCAAAGGTGATCACAGATATGTCAAAATTAAATACCCAATTATTTTATGTTTAGATAGGGTTCAAAACTGTAGTTCACAAAAACAATCCAAAACAATATTATCTTGTAACTCAAACGCCAGCACTCCAGAGCCAGCTGACTTCTGCCCCAGGGACTGATGCATCACTGTGTTTTGCACCATGTGTACCACCGTATCGGACATCTAGGGGCACATTTTTGATAGTAATTCCTCACATCTGAGTCTTGTAACGGGAGGGTGAGGTCATGCTTAGGTGTAACTGGAAGCAATCAAGGAATCTGAAAACACCAGTCTGAATCTTTCAGCGATTCAGTAGTTTCTGAGATGGTTTGCACACTCCAAGAATGTTCTTCAAGGTCCCTGCTCTAGAAGTCAGCATCTCGTGATTAATGTTCTGTATGAACAGCTGGACTCATATCCGAACAGTACGTTCACCTGAGGGTTTCGCTAAATGGTTAGGATTTGCATGCCTCACCATGTCAAGCAGTTACGTGTTCTCCAACAGGCTGATGGATGTGTGTGTCCGTGTGCACGTCTGTCTGTAACCAGCGGCCGTGTAGGGGAGGCTATCCACGTCTCCATCTGAAAACCTAACACTGTCTTTGAGCTGCAGGATTTCCTTTGTTCCCAGTTCTTCAGATAATCACATTAATCCTGTTCACAGCAACCTCAGTACAAACTGATTTTTGGGAGAGAAGGAGACTTGCTAGCTTCAGGACAAATGCACTTAAAAGTATATTCACACCACTGAAAGGTGCTGTCTATGCAAACAGTGAGTCGAGGATTGAGCTGCTTGAGAGGCATAGGTATTCAGAAGCTCTGGGATCCTTCCTGTATTGGAAATTTCCCCTGAAGTCTTTGCTGGATCACAGCAGAGCTGAGCCCAGAGGCTTTCAGCACCATGGTATGGTGCTAACATAAGTCCGAGGGCTGGTGGTGTTACTGTACTGGGGACAAATGTGTTCTCGAGAACATCTAAATCTGACAGTGCAATGCCTCAATGCCTTTTTGTTAGCAATAACCCGCAGTAGAAGAAAGCTTGTCAAAATTATTTGCATGCCTCTCAAGGTCTTGTTCCACTAAAAATGTTACAAAATATAACTGAGTGAAGCTAGACGTCTCATCACTAGTTGTCTACTTTTGAAGGTGTTTAAGACATAAGTTATGCAACAAATGCAGTTTGCTACAAAGGGAGTAAGCGCGCCCAGGGAGGTTGAGGTGCTGCTCAGCAGTACCGTAGCTAGAGCTAAGGAAACGGGATGGGGCTCGCTCAAGGAAGCAGGAAGGGAGAGCGAAGGGAGAGAAGAGGAAAAGGGATACAGTTCCTAAGGACTGGAATGGGGAGGAGCAAGTTTAAGGATGTCTGTTACCATTTAATGTAGACGTGATTTCTTTTTTGTTCATTGCTGCCAGGATCAGGATGAATAGTTTAAGGAATTCCTTTAAAGAGATTGGATCAATAACCGGTTAAACAAACAATTTTATTCTTGTTTCAAAGCACGGATGTAGCTTTGACTACTTCTGGAAGGTCTTTAGCAATGCACTGGCCTTAGTGATGCTGATAGTGTGCTTTTGTACATTTTTGGTGGGTTTTTTTTGTTTACCCCTGTTTGTTTGGCATGCCTTTTCTTGTTTAACGTATCGGAGGAGGAAAATAGCAACCGCAGAGGTTCTGCTCTTGAGTGTGCTGCTTACGGATACGGATCAGGAAGGCAATGGACTGCAGGGGATTTAGAGCAGATACTGAGATTTCTGTAGCAGTTTAAACTCAGCCAGTCCATCAGTGCTTGGTAACTATTTGATCCACATGAAATGGCGAGTTATAATGCACATCAGAAAGCCTCTGTACTGCTGCTCATTGCTCCTTCCTGCTCCTTAACTGTCAGACTCTGCAAAGTGCTGAAGTAGCTTGCCTAAGGCTACGGATACAATCGATTACAGGGTTGTAATTAGGAGTCTTAGCCCGATGGTCATTCTTTTGGTCTCTCTTATCTTGATTTTTCAGATTAAGAGCCCATCTGAGGTGCTCTTCAGAAAATCCAGGTCAGGTTTTTCAAGTCTTAGAAATCTAGGAAACTTAATGTCTAGTTCCAGATTTGATATTTAAATCCGTCTCTTATCAAACCGGCATCAAACCAACATGAAGATGCACCACACTGTGACCATTCAAGACCCGAAACACAGTAGAGGGTCTGATAAAGGAGGGATCCTGTAATCTTAGAGAGATATCTTTTTGAATTCTACATTGCATATTTTACATTTGTATTCAGTATGTAGCGAGGCCCGAAGCGTACTCTGCTAGTGCGATATGTAACCGCTCCTTTAGTTTAGCATTCTCAGGCCTCTCGCATCTTAGATACTCATAGAAAGTAGGTCTTCCTACTGCATTTCGGGAAAAGAGCATGTTTCTTATCACGGGCAGAATGCTAACATGTCATTTAGAGGAATCTTCCATAAGCTTCTAGCAAGGCAAGAAAACACTGTATGTATCTTAAATTCCTTGTGACTTTTTTGTTTTTTCTTTCTTTTTGGAAGATTGGAAACTTGTTACTTTGCTTTCCAGCTTCAAGCAATACTCCCCGTGTACATGTTTTGTGAATCATTATATTCTTTGGACTGTTCTAAGGGGATGCAGTGTGCTTCCAGACTTCCCTAAACTCTGTCTTCTTTCCTTTTTAAGATACCCGAAGCCGACAACATTTCTGCCCGGTGCGTGCTGATACGTACAACGCGGCATGTCTGCCTCCTTACGCAGAGGAGGTGAGCAGAGAGCGGGCCAGGAAGAGCAGGTAACAGATGTGCAATATTTCTTACACACTTCCCTACTGTTCTTATGGGCTACAAGAAAAGGTACCGCAGAAGGGAAGCTCCAGGTCTAGGGGGTGGAAAGGAGAGGGGAAACACATTTGAAAACAACTCAAGCTGATTTGACCTACTGCATATTTACTTACGCTTCGATACAGGGAGAGTGAAAATAAAAGCTTGTATTTCCACAAAGGATTTTCCCTCTGTAGAAAGGCTATTTTCTGATTTGTTCGGCGTGACAAGATACTGGACTGTCAGACGGCCGAGCAGAGATGCTTAGGAGGGCAGGCAGACCAACACCGGCACAGACTTTCAGACCCAGACACGCGTGCCGCTAGTTTGCCTCTAGCAGGCGCAGAAATCTTGCTCTCTGCACAGGCTTTATGGCAGAGCTTTGTGTTGTGTAAGGCTGGAGAGAGACATTGGAAAACAAAGTGCACCCCAGGGGAGCTCCTGCTGCCGAACCATCGGAGATGAGTTGGCAGCGCGCCAGCCCCCAGAAAAACGAGATTGAAAATGAGCTCTGACAGGTTAGATGTAATAACTGCAGGGCCAGCTGTGCTGGATATCAGCCTCGGTATTGGCGTGCAGAGAGATTTCAGCTGCAATAGCTTGTGCAGGGAGAAATTCTCATTCCACTGTAGGACGGAAGCAACAACCTCCTTGAGTGCTGGGCATTCTTGGAAGGCTGGATCCAGGAGTTCTCTGGAGCAGGGATCGATAGTCAGTGCCTCTACCAAGTGTGACAGCATGAACAGTTGCAGAGCAGCTCACGGGCAGCATGCTAGAGCCCTAGCTTTTCAGTGTTGGGATGGCAAGCTCAAGGTCTAGCTCATTTGGGAAATCCCATTCTAGAGTCAGGCCACATCAGTTCCTGAATCCCGCCAAATGGACACACCTGGCTTTCTGCGTGCAAGACCTTTGGTCCTGGAATAAACTGCATAGTGCAAACAGGGACTAAAATGAAACCGCTGAGCTCTAGGATGGCTCAAGAGGCGAACACGCAAACACAGGAGAGGGTGTGGAGGGAAGCGCACTGCCCAGTGAGTGTTTGGACAGAGGATTACAGCTCAGCTAGTGTTGTAAATTTGGATAAAGCGTGTTGACAGAGCTGTGTTTTGACAGGAGCTCTCCATATCCGAGATTATAAAGGAGAGTTGGAAGGAAATGGTTCTGAAATGGTAAACTACTGACAGACCCATGTAATGAGAAATACCTGTCAGCTTTTCCATGCACGCTAGATTTATTCACTTAAACAATAACTTTGCTAATAAATTTATAACAAGCCTACTCCAGTGGAAAACCGAGCCCTAATTACTGTGCTAGTGTATTCCTCACCCAGGACTCAAGAAAGGCTTTCCAACCCCCTCAGGTGTCTTCTGAAATTGAGAAGAATTTACATACGCCACCCAAATATAGCTTGCTTCCAAGCAAAGTAGCGGTTTAGCTTGCCAGGTGCGGTGGCCGTACCTGGTACGCTCCAAAAGAGGGGCCCGGTTGCAAGAAGCAATGCTGGTGTCTGGGTCCCCTGCGACTGTGAGCTCAGGGACTGGCTTTAGCAGTGGGGAGGCGGAGGGAAAGCCGGGCTTATGAAATCCTTTCGTTCCCTTTGCTGAAGAGTTCTGCCTACATGCAGGCTAGAGAAGTAAATTAAAAGGTGGAGTTGGTGCCATGAAGGAGTGCTTGTTGACTGCGGTATGTGTGGACATGCTCTGAGGGGGAATGAGGGACAACGGGTGATTTTACTGTGCTCTTCTTGGCAAAATAAAGGATGTGAGCTTCCACAGCACCAGTGCAGCTTGTCGTCCAGGTCTGAATATATTAAGGCCTAGGTAAAGGATTAGAAACCTTATTTTTGATGGCTTCTACCCTACTCAGCCTTCTGACAAGCATCTTGAACTGGAGCTTCATGAAGTTGTTGTGACACTTCCCAAGAGAAATTCAATTTACAGCGAGCTCTTAGTGTTTTGTGATGGTGGCTGTAAGTACGGCTTGTACTTCTCTCTTTTTTAAAGTGCTGTGAAGACAGATTTGGTTCATCTTCGTCATTCCTGGAATTGCCTGATTATTCACACCAGCTTCTAGCCTCAAAATAATTTATAAGTTCTTATGTATCCTTCTCTCAATAGTCTCTACATTGATTAATCAGCTTTTCTGAGTTGATTAATAGTTTGACGGACACCAGCTAAAATAACTGCGTGGAAACCAGCTCTTATTCTCACATCAAAATTCCTAACTGAGGAAAGTGACCTTGAGTTCCTCCCTTTTCTATAAAACACATGAAATTTGTACTGCTCAGGAGAAATGGAGACACTGAAGTATTTTTCCTCTCTAAATTTTGAAAAAAATTTTAGAAAAAACAGCCCTACAGGTAATCGTAAATTCGTCTTTCAGCCTTTCTTCGTGTTATTCATGATGCAAGTAAAGTAAGGGCCATGTAATGAGTGGGATTAGCTAGCAGGACGTCTGAGGTCCCAACCACCTTTCAAGACCAGATAATGGCATCAACAAAACATTAATAAAAACTTCATCTTTAAAAGCAAAATCTTTGAAAATTAATACTGGAATCTGAAATTCTCGTCTGTCCAGGACTTTCTTGGCAGACCTAAGCACACGTTGCAGGCTGTTCTGAAATGTAGTTAGGTTTTCAGCTAAACGGAACTTTGTTTTTCATGTGGGCATAAAGAGAGAATTTTCTGGCTTTTTAAAGCTGTTTTTCTCTAAGAAAGTATATTAAATTGTCTATCCGTCTTCCCTCAGAAGGTGTAATTGTATTTTACATAAAAAAAGCCTTGCGGTGCCCTGTGAAAAGGAGCTGATGCTTATCTCACAGATTGAGAATGGGAAGTAGGAGTAATAAAAGGGAAAGTGATTTGCCAGAACTAATGAAGACAATCCGTGATGGAGTTGAGATTAGAATCTTAATCTGTTTCTTCCTCCACACCTTACTCGAGATTTAGGTCAGCTCTTGCTGGGCTGAAACTAGGATCACTGACAGCAGCCGCAAGCCTTCCGGGACCTTCAAATGCAACAGACATTTTCCCCAAATATGTCTGAAATAGCAGTGTAGGAGTTTACAATGGTCCTTTTGCTATACGTCCAGTGCAGGCCACCGCTAGTTCACAGGCTGGTTTAGGCTTTATCCATGGCATTTGTCTTAGTATAATTTTCATCGCATGGCTTGCATTATATTGGATTAAGAAGACACATTACACATCTCAGAAGCAGGAGAGGAAAAAAGCAGATCCTTTCTACTAGCTGCGAGCCAAAGCTCTTCATCTTTGTGATGATATAAATGTTGGGTGTTAAACTTCACTGGCCATACAAAGGTTGCTGTAGTAGATGTAAAGGGGAAGAATACCCTTTACTCCCTGATTTGATCACTGCGTTTGGTGCTGGTGGGGCATCGGTGGGGGTTCCAAATGCAGCTGCGGCCAAGTAGCTGGATCAGAGAAGCGGAGTTTCCGCTTGCAGGATGGGAGGGTTTGCTTTGGGCAGCAGCGGTTCAGAGATGGATTTAAAGACCGCCACAGAAAGCAACTTTAATACCTGCTCTTGGTGCACAGTGACAGTTTTTAGGATGATAAGGGCATAAAAAGGAGTATGAGCACAGAGGGGAAAGCGAAGCTGCGGTCTCGATTCCAGGAGGTCAGCCTGAGTTAATTCCTTGCTAATACTAGCAGTAATCAAGCCAAGTATTTTCCAAGGTACATTGACGTAAATTGTTTGTTTTCCCTGCAGCGGCTGTTCAGAGAGGAGGAGCGTGTGGAACAGTCTTCCGGACCTGCGGAGTTAATTGCTCGTGTTCAGCCCCTTCGGAGAAAGCCGAATCTTATGTTGCTGTGCCCCCCTCCCTGGCCAGGCAGCGCCAGGTACAAGTAAGAAAGCAAAATGGGAAAAACGGGAGAGGAACTCCTTTAACTGTGATACCGCATAGAAAAGTCTGCAGTCTGTGTACTTTGCAACAGCTTGTCTTTAAAACTTACCTTAATGTTTCATCCATCTTCTCCATATAGTCCCTGCATGTCACAGTCAGGAGTTACGGATTCAGATGTCATGAAAATCACTTAATAGTTTTGTGGCATAATTTTTTTTTAGCGATTGGTATTATGATGCCAGGGACTGTTTGTGGGTCTGAGGTTTGGTATTGCCAACAAAGAAACTAAGGCACAATCCAGTATGGGTGTACAAGACAGAAATAGAGTGTGCAGGACTTCTCTAGACAGCTTTGGGCAAAACGTGATGCTGCTGCTTGAAGGGAGAACAGAAGGAAGCTGGCAGAGCGCGGAGGGGGAAAAGCTGCAGAAGAGCAAGCAGAGAGACTGAGAGGGAACAGTGGGTTTGTAGGGGCAATGGGAGAGAGGTGGGGGAAAAGCAGAAGCCCAGCGTCTATGGAAGTAAATGCACTATTGAGTACGATAACAGCTGGAAAGGCTGGCAGAGCTGCATCGGTGATGGGAGGAAGAAAGGGTTAACAGCACTCGCTGCAGCACTTACTCTGCGATGGGCGTCTCGTATGCCCCGTACGGCGCTTTGTCCATGTCAGTCTTCAAAATACGCAGAGAAAAACTCCAGTTTGGCCTCCAGTGATTTAGTCTGTTTCTCTGTGTCCTTGCTTCTGGCTCTGAGTTCTCCAGGGGGACCAGAGGGCAGCAAAGGGCTTAAACAACTGCTTTTTTTTTTTTTTTTTAAACTTTCTCTTCATCGAAACACAGGGTCTCTTCCAGCATTAGTCTGAAGCCTCATTTAGTAGAGGAAACTTTGCATTTAATCCACAGGCCTATTAGGGAAACAGCACAGCAGGAAACTAGTTAGACTGTTGAGTAGAAAATAGACTTGCTAATAAACCTCTTGTTCTCATTACAGTCCCAAGATGCTGAACATTTTTTGTTTTAATAAACAGAAGTTGGTGATTTTGGATGACACTTCCTTTTGGGTTTTTTTTTATTTAAATTAATACC
The DNA here is from genome assembly GCA_013400535.1 of Scopus umbretta. Lineage (NCBI taxonomy): Eukaryota > Metazoa > Chordata > Aves > Pelecaniformes > Scopidae > Scopus > Scopus umbretta. The sequence goes on along the minus strand of VZTL01049589.1, from coordinate 5,576 downwards.
TTGCAGTCTGGTTCAAAGGCAAGAAAATCAGCCAGAATTGTACATTTCGTGTATACAATTATCTCTTTGCTTGACACATAGAATCACAAAGAAAACAAAAACTTGGCTTTTTTGTATCAGTGTAACTTTGTTGTCTGGTATGTCTGGATATGGCATAAATGAAAGGAGGAGAAGGCCCTGGAGAATCTGTTTCACTCATCCTGTTGTCCTTTCGTCTCACCAGTCCTTGTTTTGGTATATGTCTGTCTAGAGCCGAATTTCAGTGTGTTCTTTATGCCTGTTGTTTTTTGGAGACTTATTTCTATGAGTGTCGCTGTGACTATTTGTGCTTTCCTTAGGAGCTGAGGAATACCGGCTTGGCGATACCTCTTTCATCGCTGCCACAAAAGGGCTGAAGTGCGGAGAGTAATACACTGAAGAAAATTGCATGGAGCGTTTTCTTAGATGCAATATCAAGGCAAAGNGGTCCTCTGAGCAGTACAGGTTCTACCATTTAGAAGACTGCTTGGCTGGGAAGACCTGAGCTGCACTTAGGAAAACCAATAGCTTTGGAACCTTCATGACAAAATACGTCAGCGTGGGTAACCATCTCAGGACTGTTTCTGGTGGTTCCATGTTTTTGTGTTTTAACATGCAAACCTGTCTCTGTGTTGTAGCTAGGTTTTGGGCATCACAGCAAAGAACACATGAGGGTTATGTTTCATTTTAACTAGGAAGAAGGAGCTTGTAAGCTCGCATCAGTGTAAAAAAAGAAACGGATCTATTTTGGAAGTGGCAGGATCGTTACAAATACACAGAATAATAACATCAGCGTTACCAGTCCACAGGCATATGGGACATACCTACCATCAGACCGGCATATGGGTGGAAGGCATATACAGAAATTACCTACATTCCCTTAAACAGTATCTTATGAAAATTCATTGGTTTCTTTTGATTCTAATCAGTATTTGTTTATTAGTCTTAGTAGCAATAGTACTGCTTTTAATAGCAGTCACTGTCTCTCATGGTATTCACATGAACCATTACAGATTTTTATAAATTTTGTGTCATAAACTGAATACTTCCTAAACATGCTATCAAAGGATATCCTGCTGTCTTCATAAGAGACCTCACATTAGGTAACTAAAAATCAAATCCAGCATAAGGACAAAGACCATGCATGCTTTTATAGCGCTTCTAAGGGTAGGGTAAGTCTTGGTTTTGCTGGAATTGATGGGAGTAATCTTCTTTTGATTTCATAGTTCTAAAAAGGAATTTCATATCCTCCTACTCCATTTAATGGAATTCCATTCCAGAATTAAGAGAGGGATAGCACTGTCAAATAATGTAGCACTTCTGCTGGCTAGAAGGTGAGTGTGCTGGCCGGTTTTGCACATTCATGTAAACAGTGGGACCGGCAGGCCGCACCAGGAGCTACGTAGAGAGCGTGAAATCCTACAGTTCTGTTTTACTCAGATAGCTTTGGCTGTAGGAGGATGGGAGTTGCTGCAGGGCGTTATAGCAAGAGCCTCATCTCATCCTTTCTCCTGTCTCAAAGAGTCGCCACCTGCCTTTTGAGGACCCTTGTAGAGAACAATTACAGGGGTACCTGTCTGAAGAGAAGGCTTCCAGTTGCGGGTGAGTGTCTGACACAGGCCACATTTACGCATCTCTTTTATCCTGTTCCTATAACTAGGGATGTTCTTTGAGGCAAATTGTCAGTCAGTTGTCATCACTTCAGTGGCTTCAGTGGAGCTATGGCAATTAACCCCTCCGGGAGCCTGCCCTGCTCTCTCTGCAGCAGGCTGTTTCTGAAACCCGCTCACCGCTCTGGCTCTTGTTCAGTGTTCAGCCCATGGAAGCACAGGGCTTTCATCTCCTGACCTCATATGCCAAGATTCAGACAACTTGATTGAGGCACTTGATTTAGGCATCAGAACCGTCATAAGAAGGAATTTCCTCTCCAGTCTGCGGACAGAATTGGTTACCACCACCGAGGGATCCAGAGCATCGAAGGGAGGCACCTTCTGCTCCCCACTGGCTGCAGAGGGGCCCTAAGTGGCGTCAGAAGGAAATTTTGGAGTTCTTGCTTTAGCCTTGTTCACCAACTTGAGATGGGCTGCGTAGCCCATCAGCAACGTGTCTGCATGTCTCTGGACCTTGTGTGCCTGATGCAGGGCTACACGCCAGGAGTCTGCATCAACGCAAGATCCAGAGGCGACTGACTGACTGTAAAGTCCTCCCAAATACAGGGGTGCACAGAGCATCAGTTTTCTGAATCCTCTGTGGGCCTTAACTGCCACTAGTGCATCAAACACAAACCTGAGAGGTATTTGGATAGGCCTGATCTCATCCTGAAACAATTGGGAGGAGTTTTTCAACTTCTTGAAACCCCGATAAGGTAGATCTCACCCTGTCTGTAACATGATTTTGGTTGATATGTTCAAATGAGGTGACTAATTTTTCCTTAGGGTAAAAAAATGTATGAAATTCCCCAATCATCTGATACAAGTAAAGAGTCTGTAACTTCTTTCTCATTCATTTTCAGCCAGTTTATCTGTTTGAGTTGCAACTCGATTCATTTTCTCAGGATTAGGGCTTCTTTAAGGCCCTTTTCTTGCTGTCCTTCTGCTAAAACCAGCTGATTTGCTGGGGAGCAGCAATGAGTCTGCTTCATTTGTAACTCTTTTCACAAGGCTTGGAGATTCTGTGAGGTTGTTTACTCTGCATTTATTTTCATTGGCAATTGGCCCAGCTCAGTCTTTCGTCTCGTTCTTTACTGGAAGATACAGCTCTGAAGTACGTGTCTCCACAATATGAGCTCTGAGACAGATAGATCAGTTGGCTTCTTTGCAGTGTCCCTGCTCGGATTAGTTGCTACAAGGACTCGTAGCATCAGGCCCAGATGAGCTTTTCTTGATTGGATCATCTGTCTTGTAAGAGACATCCTCTTCTCTTTCTTGCTGCTCTGAGCGCGCTACTTCTAAGCTGGTGTTTGTGGAGATGGCTGTGAGAGTCTTAGCTTCGATCCTTAGGAGAATTTTCTCTTGAACAGTGTAAGCAGCCCAAACTTTCTTCTGAAGCCCAAGGATGTGACTGATTAGGTTAGAGAATGCGAAACTCTTGAGAGAAAATTAGCACTCTTTTGTACTATTAAAAGTAACTTTTGGTGATCAATAATAAACCATGCCATTTGTTGGACAAGTTCTGTCTTTGAGGGCATTGGAATAAAGACTTTGGCAACAGAAAGACAGAGACAACTACATTTATATAATTTAGGACAGCGATTTCTCTGGGGAGACATAACCAGAGGCTCTAACTGCCTTCAAGGTAACCTAGTATATATCCCTGACTTTGTTAATTCCTTTCCTGTGGGATAGTGTAATCCATTTCATATGGTGATAGGACAGAAAATGATTACCTGAAGCTAAGGCAGCAAAAATTTAAGCTAAACGACAGTAAAATTATTCAGGAGCTCTAAAAGTTAGCACCAAGAAAGGGTACAAATGTTAGAGGGCTTAAGTACCATTTCTTAAGGGAATCAGAACTGGCAACGATTAAGGATGATATACCAACACAGCAATATTATTGAGAACACATTTTTAGAGCGCCGGAGCACTCTGTGTAGTTGTTGGGGGGGAAATGTATTACCTTCCTTAGCAGTGTCGGTAGGGTAGTACATTTTTATCACTGCAGCAAATGTTGCCAGGATTAGCATTATTTTCTTGTCATTAGGTGGCCAGGGAAACATGTTGGGTGGGAGCAAGGTTCCCAAAAGCATAAAGGAGCACTGGTTTGGTTTTGTTTCTGGGAAGAAATAAAACCAGGTACAGACCAGATTTTATTTCCTGAAGTAAATAAACCTAAGAAAGGGTTTAGCTAATTACCATCCAACAAAATAACCTGTCAGATTGAAGTTATTTACAGGTGAGTAGCAAGGTCCATGCAAGGAATTTAAAAGAAATGCTAATATAATAATAAGGTTAAACTTTCTACCTCGGAAATGAGGAGACAGTAGAATTACTGTTTCTGAGAAACGTTAATTTGTTGAATACGTATGCTAGAGCACAAGACTGCCAGCTCAAGCCAAGAGTAGATTTTGGTCTGTTTTGGTCTTGGTCGATCACATTTAGGATCAGGAGTAACTGGCATTGATAGACCCTAAAAGTAGAGATGGCCAAAGCTTTTCCTTCTGTACAGGTTTTCTTCTTTGGCGTACGAGCTGAGCTGAGCAGAAGCATCTACATAACATTTTAAAGGTCGTGTTTGTGCATATCCGATGTGTATCTCCATCTCTTGGATTGAAAGGTGAAATGCTGTTTGTTTATTTTCCTTGCTGCTTTCAGCCACTTCAGTTTCTGGATTTTGTTTTGCTAATTCAACCTTCTGGGGTCCCCTTAATGCTGAGGAGGGCTCATGTTTTTAAAAGGTTTCAGAAACTACCATCTGTGGCATATTCTGAAACCCTTCTTTAGTGTTAAGCTTATTTTCCAAAGACGTAAATATTCCAGTATCACTATTGTAAACTGTACATCATTGTATGTATCAGCGACAGCAAGAATTAAACCAGAAGAGTTCAGGCTGGTCTGTCTTCACAGTGAAAGAGTGACTAAAGGGTACTGGAGGAGTCGAGAGGATTGTTTCTATGGGTATAAAGCCCTTTGGAAATGTAAACCATTCGCAGCTCTCTCGGTGCTCTTGCTCAGCAGAGCTGCAAACAGGTTGGTCTCTAACACCTTATTTAGGGGCCCATTACCAATGAGAAGTCTGCTGGTGTCAAGATGCCAAGCTAAAAAGGGGCTTGGTCTGTCGCCATCTCCTGTCCTGAAGCTACTTTGGGCTCATGAAATCCCGTATCTGACAATATACCAGACTAAAAACGACCCAATAAATCAAGCCAGAGGAAAGGACTTCAGTTTGTTCTTCTCTTCGGTGGAAGGTTAAAGTTATCCAGGTAAATCTAGCTCTTCTGAAGCTAAGAAAATGTGCCACGAAATAGCCTTCAATCATAAGGTTTGTCCTGAAGGTTGTACTTAACATACCTATCATGTTTAATTGACTTTTTCCTGCAGGATACAGTTCCACTCACTGATTAAAGATCATAATGGAAGTGGGCCAGGCTTAAGTTTATTTTGGTAGACAAAAATGGGTTGAAAAGGAATGGAAAGGTTGAAGTATTCCCTTGTTTATGTGGAAAACATAAACTGAACAAGGTCGTACCGGCCCAGTACCTGAAAAGCCAAGAAGTAAGGCAAAATACAAATACAAAGGGAAACTAAACCAAAATACGAGTTTGTGATCAAACGAAACCAAGTGGCTGAGCAAATTGTTTCCTGCCAACTGAGCTGCAGTAACAGGCCGTATGCATGTTTTCAGTCTCCGCCAGCGGTGAGATAGCACCCATTTCACACATGCAGTGGGGTGAGAGTGAATACGCACTTCATTATGCACGTTAGCAGACAGGTGGCAATTTGCAGTAATGTATTCATTTTCAGCTGCGTGCCTGTACTTTAAGATGATGAATGACTACAAAGTGCAGATTAACCGCTATTAGTGATAGGGAGAAGAATCAGGTTACTGATTCATTTCCCCCC